>OOFE01051101.1:29660-97160 GCA_900323365.1 Monocentris japonica | reverse complement strand
AGAGGGCAGGTGGAGAGTGGAGGTTTAGAGGCGGAGTAATTAGTGCAGTAGTAGTAACTGGGGTCGCTCAGCCTTGAAGTAACTTCATACACCTGAGAGAGACAGGAAAAGTTAACACTCGGAAGTGAGTAGAGGATGGGGCCGGGGCCACGCGATTTCCACGTCTTATTGGTCCATTTCCACACTTCAGGCCTCTCACTGTGATGAACAGACTTTTGTGTTTCTCTTTTCACCATTCAAGCAAAAGTTGGATCTCCATGCAGCATCTGGTACTCACTTGAACCATTGTGAGCTGCAACCGAGGCGGAAAGTAGATTTCCCCCTACAGCAACATTGAATCTAAAGACGAGGTGGATTTTACAAAAGGTAAAACAAATGTACTCAGCACATGGAATGCGAGAGATGGGATAAAATCTGTACAATACAAAGAAAAGGTGATGTGTTGTTTTGGGCAGGGAGCAGCGAAGGAAAATTGTTTGGCTTGGATTATTTCATTTTCATTTTGTGGTCATTGTGTGAGTATCTGGGTTGTAAGATATTTTATCTTCTAGCACGAGAGGGAAACTAGGCCTGCAGTAGCTTGCAGGATATTCTTCTGTTGCTTTCTTCACATATTCTTCACATTTTCTCTGCCAAGCTTAAAAACACCCAGGTCCACTGCAGTTGATGTGGTTTCTCCCTGGGAGAAAGCCACTTGGTTGAAGCTCTCACTTGTAGTCAAAACTCACAACAACTCAAAACTGAAGTGGTTAGTGTACATTTATGTAGGACAAACTGTGTAATCCAAACAGGTTTTGTGTATGTACTCACTCTGCATTACTGAAGGCCACCTCAAAGTTTTGCCTGCGGTTGCTGGGGCTCAGTGAGTTGTAGTCAAAGGCCTCAGGAAAGAAGTTATGGACCAGGGCACAAAATGCCATGCCATTGCTCCAACTGGATGAAAAATTCTGAATGTCCACATTCTGTGGGAGAAGGCAAATAGAGAGAATTGGTATGGAGGCAGGAAGAAATAAAAAATATTCAACACTAACTCATCAAATTACTCCGGTCTGGGCTATCCTGCCTGAATCATTAAGCAGGATGAGCTACAACTTTACTGGTTGACAATACAAAGAGTGAGGACACGGTGGTGTGCTGTGGCGGGTTGGCTCACCTCATATGAGCGGGTCTTGGCACGGCACCAGTCCAGCAGCATCTGCTTGATGGAGTTTGCATTGGGCACACCAAAGCTGGTGGAACGCTGAACCTTGTTTACCTTGGCAACAGCCGGATTCCCAGGGCTAAAGAAAAGACAGGGGTTTGAGTTAATATTTACATGCTTTGACATGTTCCCTTTCTTTCTTTGGTTGTACTACTTTTCTGTTTATCCTTACCCTCCACTCTCCTTCTCTAGCTTCTCAATCATGGCTTTGCGGGCCTGCATGGCAGAGGTCTTAGGTAGAGTCTGAGCCCTCATCAGCTCCTTGCGCCTCTCAGCCTGCCTTCGCTCCACAGCAGCCAACCCGCCGCTGCCTCCGCGAGACGACGAGTCATCCTCACGGTCAAACACACTGCAGGGAGATACACAGCTAAGTTCATTTGTCAAGGCACTTCATTGTAATTACTATGCAGAGGTTTCACTACCCACCTGCCCACTTTCTTGGTTGTGCTAGAGGAGGAGGACGTGGAGGAGGTGTAGCTGTATGACTTGGACTGCATTGTCCCTCCTGGAAACAAGAGACGGATATGTCATGAGTAATGGTGGTGTTAATACAGTAATGACAACACTGATAATGATTTAAAAGAAGAGGGGAATTAAGTGACTCACTGTCTGTTTTCTGCACATAACTGGCCTCCATGATGGTGCTGCGAGTCGATCTGCTCCCATCATCTAAACACACACAACCACATTTCAAATTATTTATATGATATTGGACAGTGTTAGTTTAATGGACGCCAATGTCCTTAAACATCTTCTTCATCTTTTGTTGCATATTTTAATTGCTTTCAGTGGTGTCCTTGTTGTCTCCACGTTCTTATGTGTCTCCATGCAGCTTGTGCCTGTCCTAGTTTACTGTCTCTTTCTCTTGCTGCTAGACTTCATGTCTTGTCTCCTTTCCCCCAACTCCCCATGAGGAGGTTTTTTGCCTCTTGCCCGGCAGACATTGTAAATAAGTATTTGTTCTTAGTTGAGTTGCCTGGTTAAATAAAGGTTAAATAAAATAAAATAAAAATCTTGCCAAAGTTAGATTATGTGTTTGTATGTACTAGCTAAGTCAGTGCTTTGGCCTACCAGACTGGGCAAAGCGGTCTGTCTTGGTGACTTGGCTGAGGGTGGAGCCATCTGCCGACTTCTCTACCTTCCTCATCACCACCTCTCCTGCTCCGGCCCCTGGACGACCCTTCTGTGCACGCTCCTCTCTCTGCTGCCGCAGCTCCTGTAGACGGGTCTCACGCTCCCTTTCTCTCTGGTCTGGGACGGAGGAGAGAAAGGATGGCACGATGGGGAAAATGGAGAGATGATGTCAGTGGAAAAAAGGACGATGAAGACAAGAGGCCCTAAACAAGCTGACAGCACCTCATCTGACTGCCACAAAGATGGATTAAGCAGGGCTTCCAAATTTGAGGCGATACATTTCAGGATTCTTTCCACAGTACCATTAAATTTCTCGGCACACACAAACACTCACAGGTGGGAGGCCGGCAGCCGAGCCAAGGCTGTCAAGCAATATGTATTGCACAAACATCACAGATCAAAGAGAGCAAACAGACTGATCGTCCCCTGTGGAGACCTGTGCCAAGTCCAACCAACAATGTCCAGCATGCTAATACCTTAACACCTCCACTGCTACCACTGGCATGGCCCAGTCTTACCTGTTCTTTTACCTTGATCAGGAATTAAAATAGCTTGTACAAAGTTATTCTCATAGAGATCAGTTCTTAAGCTCTTCATTTAGTGTTGTCTATGATCTTCGTACCATACCCACAGAGGATAAGGCAATACAAGGAAATACAGGAACAGGACTCTTTGTGTGCTGGGTGGCACTGGGTGCAATTCACTTTTAGAGATTGTTTTGGCATAGACTCAGAGATAAGAATCCTTTTAGGAGTCTCAACCGTCAGCTCAACACAACCAGACAGAGAATGAACTGAACTAGGAGACATTTCAACACTACTGATACAACTGAGGTGAATGCAAGGTACTCCTGCATGCACACAAAAATCCAGATTCATGCATGTTAACAGAACTATCAATGTATCCTTCATCGTCCACCAAACAGACTCCTCAGAAGTATTTAAGCTCTCTACTACAATTTTGCAGATTTACAGTTTTCTGCTGATTGATAGCAGAGAGTGATAAATGATTCCACTGGTTTGACGATGGCAGGATGGTACACACAAAAAGACAAATACAGGCACATATAAGATGTTAATCCACACTGCACACCAACCTGTCCTACCTATTTCCTCTTGAGTACATCCCAGCATGGCCTCTGAGGGCAGAAATGATGGAAATAATGGAATGAAATGGAAATGAAAAGCAGAGAATGAGAGAATGGAAATGGATGATTCATTCAGTGATTTAATTTGTAGCAGAAAGGACAGAAAACAGCACTGCTACTAAAATAAAGGGCACCAAGGCTGATGAAATACAAGGGAGTCTACATAAGAATAAGACTGAAAGCTCTGAGGGTTTGACAGCAAATAGTCATGAAAGAGTGAGAGACAAGGTTAAACGTTTAAATGTAGCAGGAGGGATGGATAGAAGATTGATTTTCCTTTTGCCTCACTCTCACCTCTCTTTCTCTTACGAAGTTCCCTCATGGCTGCCCGGATCATCTTCCTCTCCTCAAAGTCTTTTGACTCATCAAGCTGTTTGAAGAAAAGAAAAGACAAACAGAAACAATGAGAAAGGTGAGTCTTCACAAAAAGCCACAGTGGCATAGCTCTGCATTTATGCATGCGGTGCTAAAATAGCATTGTGCATTCACACGACACACCGACGCTGGGCTGTGACTCTTCCAAATAAGCTCTCACATAGCTGGCAAGATTTAGCTTTTATACACAACTCACGACATGACTAAGTGGCTGTATTCATTACAACCTGGTGCTTTTAAGTCCAAGTGATACGGAATAATATCAGGGTGTGAAGTACCATCTTGTCAAGGAGCTCTTCATCCTCGATGGCAGCCAGCTGTTCAGCAGTCAATTTTCCAGAGCGTTCGTCAGGTTTAGGCTGAGTGGTGGTGGAGCCATTGGGGATGGCTGGGACATGACAGGCCACCTGGACAGACGGCCGCACTGAAAACACCGGCTCCGAGGCCACGACAGGCTCTGTCTCCATCTGTGCATCCATACACACACACCATGAGTAAGTGCACACACATGCAGATGGAGGCAGGATGTCATTTGATTAGTCTCAGATTGCACAGATGTTGAAGTTGTAGTCTGTATTTCATGTTCATGTTCAGTTGAGAATTATGACCTTGGTTGGATATGTGTGCACATCCATTTGAGGGCTACTGTCAGTAGCATCTCCTAGCCAAATAACACCTGGAGGGCAAGTTCACTGCAGCAAATGAGAAACCATGCAGCCAAAACGCATATGAGGCCAGGACAAACAAGGACAGGGGGGAGGTTGAAGGTTGGAGGTCTGCCAACTGGACACCAATATATGGCTAAAAGACACTGAGGCTTGCTGACATTAAGGACATAATGAACAGAACAGGATTTTAGTAAAACCTCCTGGAACCATAATAGGCCTGAGTGTGTAAAGTTGGTGGGAGTGCTCATATCTCTGTCTCCATCTTTCTCTCCCTCTCTCTCAATACTCTCTCTTTTGACATGAAACTTTTTTAATAATAATCATAAGTATGAGAGAGTGAGAGCAAGATACAAGAGAAAAACTGATAATTCCACATATCACTGCCAAGTTAGTTACTTAGTTCACTGACTATGGTTGACACATTGAGTGTCCAAACAGCAAAAGGCTGCCGTGAACCAAGAGTTCATGTGACAAGGAGTATGTACCACTATGGCTATAAGGCCGGTGTGCTGCATTACTAGACATAAACTCTGAGGAGAAACATCCCAGGCCTTCTTTTCAGGGTGCTGGAATGTACACCACAGAAAGAGCAGCTCTGGAAGGAGCAGAACGAAAGAGAGAGGCAGAGTAATGTGTACTGTACATCCACTGCTGAAGAGGAAGTGGAGGAGATGAACATAAACATAACATTATAGTTCATTAAGATAGGCCTGGCTATCTACCAGTTTATTCTGAGGGACCATAAAGCCAATACATAACACCTCTTAAATTTTCATATGGTGTTGAATGCCTGTGTCAGACTATGGGTTCTGGCTGACTCTGGCTTCATTGCTTTTGTTGTAATTGAGTCCAGGTCCAGATATAGCTCGGACAGCTGGTCCCCGCCCTCATCTCTGAGAGCCCCAGCCAGGCCAGGTCTAACCAGGGAGGGACTGTGCCCAGTACAGTCAGTGCTATGTGATCAAGGTGGCCCCTGATTTTGAGGCTTTCTGACCCATGGGATTTGTTGCACTGAGAGGCACTTGACCGCAGAGGAATGTTTTTGGACACAACACAGCCAAACAAGGCCTCTAAGTCAAGCAATGAGAGAATGTGTGTGTGGGGTGAGTGAGAGAATTCCTGATACAATGGTCAGTAACACTTGGTGCTAGAGTCATGATTAATAAAGCTTCTACATTGTCTTGATCATCGGAGGCACTGTTGCATAAAACATTTATTTTGTTGTCTTTGTCTAAGGGTGAAGGCCTACAAACTCTCTAACACTTTTCACATCAACTCGGTGAGCTATAATAGACTTCTCCAATGGGTTTATGAAAGAGCTGATAAGGGAGAGCTATGTAAATCTGCCATCACACATAAAAGAAGAGTCACATAAGGTCATCCTTCGTGCATCATAGTCATCTGTCTGCCAATCACTTTTATTGGAGCAGTTGATTGACAGACCCAACTGTCTTTGCAGATAATGCCATAAGATAATGCCAAATACTCAATATCCCTCAAAATGTCATCAATGCACATACAAACACACCCGCACAGGGTATATTTGTTATTTGACTTCTAGGTATAGTATAGTGCAACACAAGCATAAAGCAACATGGCTAATCATAAGTGCCAACTGTTGCCAATCTTGTGCTAATCTTAAGAAATTCCTCATCAGCCTCTATAACAAATGTCTGTAACAGCTAATCTATATTTAGTTCTTTGAACTATAAAAGAGTTGGTTAAAGAAAGTTCAAAAAGACAGACAGTCCAAAATACTGTTTAAAAACTTTGTCACACCAGGAAGTATGTCCACTCTTAAAATGTTTGGGATCAGAACATCAACACTAGTGCTAGCCAGGACATCAGAAACCCATGGCAGGATTGAAATACCTCAGTGACAAATGGCACAATCTGGCATAAACGGTGACAGCTGAGTTGGTCAGGCTTTGTGAAAATGAACGAGTGTGAGAGTGATGCAAGATTTAAAATTATGGGAATTTAGAGTGATGGAGCATTGGGTCCACAGCTAAAAATTAGCTGACGAGACCAGAAAGTGTCACTAGGCATGGTATAGAAAACTCATGTGCAGCCAACCCACTGATATTAAGAACATTCAAACAACTACCACTCCCTTATTTCAAGAAGCTTATCTGGATTAAAATGGGTCATGATCAGAACCTTAGTGGTTATAGGAGTATGACGGCATTAAAAGAGAGCTGTACCATGCTGTTGCTGCAAGGAACGTTTCCCATCAGACAGGGAGAAGAGGAGGAACGGCGTGTTGCAAAGGTAGGAGGGTGAGGGACAGGTGCCGACTCAGTCTCAGGCTCAGGCTCAAGGTCGGTATTCAGAGGTGCATTTGTCCCATTGGATATAGACTTTGTGTGCTGGGGGCATGATTTAGGCTCTGGCGTTGCGCTGGATGGAGTATCCAGGGGTTCGCTGGATGGAGCATCCAGGGGTTTACTGGATGGAGTACCCTGGGTTAGGCTGATTAGAGTATTAGTTCCACATGGAATGGAAGAGGAGCTTTCAGGGCTGAGCATTATGTGTATTGATTGCTCAGGTAGCCCCATCACCTGGCAAAGGGCCTCCACCTGCCTCACCAACCTCTCTTGCTGAATCCGCAGCCTCAGGTTCTCCTCCTGCAGGCTGGCCAGGGCCTTGGCCAGAGGAGCCACCTGGGCTGCTGCCTCCCCCAGCTGGGCATCCACTCGCTTTCCAAAGGCTTGCAAGTCACTGTGGATCTCCCCCACTGCACAGCGCAATGTTAGTTCGAAACGTCCTTCTCCAAGTTCCTCCTCTTCATCCTCCACCTGCTCCTGGGCAAGCAGATCTCCAATCACCTCCTCCAGGCCAGACTCAGCACACAGGCTATCTGGGCTGCCCAATGCCTCTGCAGCCTCCGCGGCTGGGAGGAAGTCCAGGTTCACCCCAGGCATGGCCAGGCCAGCTGCACTTACTGTCACCAGTTACACTGGCCAGTTGCACTGAAACTCCAGTCCTTTTAGAAAGAGATGCAAGGTCCTTTTTATTCAAATCCACTTAAGTGTCCAAAAGTTTTCAAGTTGAGATCTAAGAGGGGAGAAATTAGAAGCTGGTGGCCTTCGCCTCAAATGAGAGGGATAAAAGGTTTCCTCACTGTAAGCCTGTTTACAGAGACCCTCCAAAACAACACACGTTCTTTATACCCCCAGCAAATCTCCCCTCTTTAGTGGGCTACACTCTGACAGCCAATGAGCGTGCAAGGAATCCCGTTTCCAAGGCAGCAGTAGCCCCTGCCCCCCTTTTTTTTCTCAGGTGCCATAGACATGTCTATTTATCACTGGCCCAGCCATTATTCCACTGAGCCAGGCAGGCCTGGGGGACTGGCGGGGGCCTAAGGGAGAATACTAGGGGCAACAATTCAGAAAACTCCCCCCTCCCTCTTTCAACTTTTCTTTTATTTAAAGCCTTTGTCCTTCACACCTCGATTGGCAGACAACTAGGGCTTTAGATGTGGCTCTGGGCCTGGGCTGAGTTGAAAGAATTACACGTAGGAGTTTTTCCCCTTAAAACAGTTTCTGACCAACTGGAACCTCTGAGGCCTGATAAAATGGGTCAAAATGGGTCCTGGTTCAGAAGGAAGACTTCCAGAGGGGAGGTCAGTCCATGAAGGACAGAGTGTTTGAGGCAGGGACAGAGCAGGCCTGGTGACCAGTGTGGTGAGGGAGAGCTGGGGCCCAGTTTTGTCAGGCTATGGGCAAAGTTCTTTGGAAGGACAGCTCAGCCCTTCTAGGATTTGTTTTGGGCTGACTGAATAGTGATCCTTCCAGCTGCTGCTCAGAGTTACATGTGGATGCCTCAAGTGCTTTGTGTGTCAAGTTGAAAGCTCTCCAAAATGTGTAGCTTCTTGCTGACATACCAATACGATCCTACATGAGCATTATACTGGTTGAAAAAAGCACACACAAAACAGTGGATATTAGCTGTAACTTTTAGACATCCAAATAACCTAATTCAGTCATTAGGCCACTGGTATCCTTATTTCTCTGTACACATAAACATAGTGTGTCACTCAACTAAGCTCAGAATAATTAGGACTGGCATGGCGCCGAGTTCTCATCAAACATCTGTTAATCAACTTTATCCCTCAACGGAAAACTGTGTGAGTGACACAGCTTGTGACCGAGGACAACAGTGGTCTTTCCTTGGATTTATAGGAAAGCAGAGTAGTTCCCAGAAAGAATCTGGCCTCTATGGAGGGCAGGGGGAACTGTGACTGGCCAGGGGGAAGTGGGTCAAACCCCAAAAAGGACATGGCTTTAGTCTTACCACGCATCAAAGCACTGTCCTACAGTAAGAGAGTGAGAGTGATGGAGAAAGAGAGACACAGAGAGAGATTAGATAGTGTACCCTCACACCATGCCATACTTTGCTGCATGTAGGTCTATAATTATTATTATTATGGTAGTCTACTAATGTGGTAGTGTGAATCAGATAGAAATTAATGTCTTCCATCTCACATAAGTGACAAGGCCTGTGGCTATTGTGAACCCTCTGTTGCTATTTACAAGAGTTTCTAAAAATACTATGGTGCAGCTTCCTCCAGAGCCCGACAATAAAGCAATGCAGAGATTTTGGTCTGGCATCACTCCAGAGAAGAGCCAACAGCACAATGGGGGAAAATGCACTTAGGGAAGTTTAAATCTAGCTGGTAATAAAAGACCAGGGATAAAACATGATGGTTCAGACTGGTATTGTTTCTCATGCAAAACAAAGACAGACTCTTTACTCTCCAGCTTGCACCCCAGTCTGCGGACCAGGCTTTAGTCTGTGACCCATGTGAACTGGTTGGGTAACCAGCATGTGTCAGTGATCAGCTGTGTGTTAACAATGGGGTGCTCATCCCTCTATGTCACAATGAGGCTGGGGATGACAATCCATCGCTGACTACGGGCCTGTGTCCATGTTCATACAGCACCTTACCAATGTGACCCAGGGCTCTGCAATAATCTCCATCCCTACAGGAAAGGACTGACTGTCCTGTCATCACCCCAGATGACATTATATATATTTGTGTTCACAGCTGTTCCTGCTCATCTCAGCTGTCCATCCAAGCTGACTGCTGCCCTCAGGCCTTGGACAAGGCCTGTTCTTCCCTTCTCTCTCTCTTGCTCTCTCTCTTTCACTTTCCCGACTCTCCCCCTTTAATTAAGTCTGTCAGGCACTTGCTTTTGGGGCCTTTATAGGAAGTGATTTATGTGGGAATAACACAGCAAAAATATAACGGAATTCAATTGAGAAAGTCGGAAATTAGTAGATGAAAGCAAGATATAAATCATTGCATATTTTGCAATGGAGGGACTTTAACTGGAAGACACTGAGAACCTATTTTTATTTTTTTGGCATGTTCCTTTATTTGATAGTTAGTAGAGAGAAACAGGAAAGATTGGATGAGAGAGGAGGGATGAACCCGGATTTGAACCCAGGACATCGCGGTTATGTGGTACGCACCACTGAGCCACGAGAACCTATTTTTGAGTAATGTTTGTCAATGCTGATGGCTCTGAAGATGCTGGAGAGCCACTCTGCTGTATAAAACATTTCCAAAGCCAGACAGTACCTTGAAGGAGGATCCTGTGGAGAGGCTGGGCGAGGAGATCTTGAATGGTGTCGCTCTTAGGCCCAGGGTCAACTCTGATATAGACAGAGACAAAGACACAGACTTATACAGATTTGCAATATCAAATATTGTTTAAAACTGTAAATTCAGGTAGACACAGTCTATACTTTTGTGTTGGATAGAAGCGAACCCCAGAAGCCTAAGAAATCTGACACCTATGTAGATCTGTACAGTTGAGTGTAAGGCCTCACAGTGTGTCGGTGGTAGCCATTAGTCAGTTGCATAAGCTGCCATAGTCTCATAAACAACAGGGACTCATGTCTAATGAAAGAGTCTTAAATGTAGATGACGCCACCTTTAATATAAACAGTCCTGTTCATTTGCCTGCAAGAGTACATATATCCATTTCCATGTGACCTGCTGTGTGTGTCTCTCTCTCTCTTTCTCTCTCACACACACACACACACACACACACACACAATATCATAAAACAAAAGATCAGCGCAGCATACGGTACATTTAAAATTCCACCCTTGGATCCTCTAACACTGTTATACATCTTCAATCTGTGATGTCATTTTGTGATGAAGTGTTGTGATTTACTTTATCATTGTACCCACTGTCCCTTGACCTGCCTGATCTACTTCTGCTTCACTTGGTGATTTCCTACATTTCCCAGAATGCCTGTCGTCAACCCACAGAGAATGTGAATGAAAGTCTTGCATTCACTTATAGGTGGAGAGAGCAATAGTGATAGTGATAACGACGGCAACAGTAAAAGCAACTTTTTCCAGTCAGGAAAAAGTGAGTCGCGCCACTTACTCAAAACAAAATAATGTCTTGTGGCTACAGTGCATTATAGTTTATTGGGGCTACAGTTGGTGGAGAGATTAGTGTCTCAAAATGGACCCAGAAATGCAAAGTACATCACCAATAGCTGGTTTTTGTTTTCTGCTTCTGAGGGAATCTAAGACACAATTCCAGCCCGCCTTCAGTCAGAGGGAGAGAGGGAGTTTCCCAAAAACAGAACCTAAAACCATTAAAGCAAATTGAGCTTAAAAGTAACCATGTGACCCTCTTGAAGAAGCCCAGTGGAGCTGTCAGCCTGTGTCTGGGGGATTGTAAGAGGCTGCATAAGGGTTGCAATCGCACAGGTCCAGCCTAGGTCTTAAGTAAACTGTTTGGGCTGGAGGTCCCAGTTGCTGGGAAGAGCTGAAGGCCAAGACATCTTGTTTGGATCGACCTTTAAAGCAGCTGCAGCAATGGTGCTTCTGAAACTAACTGAGATTCACACACTTGTAGAAACACACGTGATTCCATTCATGCAAATGTTTTTCCAGCAGGCATTTCAGTGGCGTCATTTTTGTATTCTTCCATGTTATTGTTTCTTTCAAGTAGTGATATCCTGCTGGTACTCTATGTACTATGTATGTATTGAGTGCTTATTTTTTGGACAATTTCAATATATTCATGCACTACGCAGTGATTTTTAGCTGTATCCATCGCCCCCCACGTTCACTTCCTACGTAAACAGTAGATCAAAATCAGGTAGTTCAAAACAGGGTGTTATTTTTATATTATATTTTGTGTAAATTTAATGTTCTACACAAAGCTGCCAAACTTAGCTGCATATCGTTTAAGATTACCATTTAGCTTTAGAGCTGCTATAAGTTCTAATTTTCTCACTTCTGAGATAATGCTAGTTGCCTATGATCATTCAACATAGTGTCCATTAAAATATCAGCGTGGAGCAGCGGGAATGATCTCCTGGCGACACATGGATGACTTTGGTGTCTACACTGTCAGGAAAAATCCTGAGTTATACATTTCGTTGCTGTGGCTGTACCTTTCTGTCATTTTTTTGTAATCACAATAAAAAATGTGTATGTTCTCATCTCTTCATAGGTAAATTGACCATCAGGCCAATCTCCCAAAAACGTTTCAGGGCATGCTTGTATTACATAAATGTGTGCGTGAGACAGAGAAAAAGAGAAAGACTGGCATCAACATCTACAGCATGTGGCACACAAAACAGTGTATTGTGAACGCTATCTTGTTCCAAAGGACTGTTATACAGCACAGTATTATTCAATCTGGTCTAAGACAACAGCCAATTGTTGTTTCCCTTGTCCTGATAGACTGTCCACTGTCAACCGCTGACCTCACCCACTCCACACTACAGCAACATGTCCTACTCTATAACAAATACCCATTACAATGACCATGCTGTTTCTTATTCACCCCAAACCTCTATTCCTACACATCTATGTGCTATGCTTGGCTCAGCCTGGCCTAGCCTGGCCTGACCAAACCCCTTGTCATCATCCCACTTGTGACTGACTCCGTGGTGTCTGTCGTCTCCCACGGCAACTAGGACTGAGCTACAGCACTGCATACTGTACCACCTCCACAGCGGTTACACTGCACTGTGCACACTGAGCAGGAGGGCTTGGAAAGTTATATCTGTTTAATCAACTGAGTTTCATCCAAAAAAGCATAGTGCATTACGTGAGTAGGGTCAGCAAGAGAAGGGGTGTATACAGTTAACAAGAAAATTCTGGATGGTAAGCAAAAGACTGTGAATGTTTACCTGGTTAGTTGAGCATTAAACAAGCTACAGTATGACCACTTCACCTTGAGCCTGAAGTATTGAGGTAAGGTGGATGCTCCTACCTGCTCTCTGTCCCAGAGCGTTGGTGGTCATGCGTGGGTTCATGTTGGTGATAGGTACAATGCTACCCCTAGGGGAGGATGTAGAGGTGGTGGTGGTGCGCCCATCTTTGATCTCAATGGTGAGGAAGGTCTTCATGTCAGGGTCTGCTTCTCCCTGGGTGTCCTGCTGTCCAGCTGCTCTCCCTGGGGTCCTATCTTCCTTTGAGTTGTCGGAGGCGTGCGCACGCTTTTCAGCTGGATGCCTCGTCCCACCCATGGAGCTCTGGGATTGGCTAGTTGAGGACAGAGGTTTGTTAGCCACACCCCTTGGCTGAGGTGTGGCCTGACTCTGGGTTGTGTTTCCTGTGCTGGAGGAGGCTGAAGAGGTGTAAGATGTGGATCCCACACGTGGCCTTGCTGGCCTGTCTCCAGGGGTACTGAGGGATGCTGCTGTGCCTGCAAACAACTCAGTAGCTCTAGCCAGATTTGTTTGGCCACTGCTGCCAGAGCTGGTCCCATTCCTCAGAGAATCCTTCTTGAGGGTCGGGACATTTGGGCTGTGGCTGGGCTCCGTGAACTTACGCATCCGATCCCGCACAGAGTTAGTGCGGCTGAATGATGCCAACACTGCCTCTTTCTTCTCAGGTGCTGTAAAGCAGAGACAGAATGCATGAGGTGAGTTGAAATCACAGAAAAAAACAGAAAAGAATAGTGCAGCAGACACCCACAGTCTAAAAACTACAAATCTGTTCTACTGGTCAGACTGAATTCAGTTTTGAAGCATCTTGCTCTCATCATGCCTGTCTCCTCCTCCTAAAAAGCCCTCTACAAATCCCTTTCCTCTTTACCCTCTCTCTGTGTTCTGTTCCAGCCCCTTTATTTTGCTTGACTTCACCTCCCCCATTGCCCCATCTTTCAGTTCCTATTCTTTGGACTTATGAGGACATGTTTCTTCCACTTTTTTCCACTCTTCCACGGTTTTTTTTACATTCACTGATGCTTAATACTTTCAAATAATGTCATGCACAAAGCTCATGCCTTTTCCACTCGAAATGGAAAAACACTAGTGATTAGAGAAGATGTTCACTGAGGTCAACTCTTATTAAGACAAAAGATGTGTTGCTTAGTAACAAAACCACAGTTTATAGTACACGTGCAAAGAGCACAGTCTGACAGAGAGAGAAAGAGAGAGAGAGAAAATGCTGTACAGTATAGCATGCTCTCCACTCATTCTACCCCTATCCTTCCCAACCCTCTCTCCTGTGATTGGCCCTATACGGTCATGCTAGTCCTGTGACTGCAAGGGCTCCACATGGATGGCATTACACTATTAGTGAGGGCAGGGTGACTTGATATTGGAGGAGCAGCTATAACTCAGGTGTACTACTAAGTGTCTACAGGCTTTGAATCATCTGCTGTGATGTTATCACATACTATGAAGAGCCACTAATGAAGATGGCACAAGCAAATTAAGCTGTCCCATAACTCAACCAAATAAATCTGTCTATCAGTCTGTATTTGTACTAGTTGCTCACCAGAATCCTTTGCCTTGCTGTGGGCAGTGAAGGGCTGATCTCTGTTTACTGTGACCTAAGGAAAAAAAAATGACAGAACAATCAGTAAGTATTGTCTCATGTCTGATCAAAGCAGTGACATTAAGGGTTAACATGCACCAGGTCTGGACTGACAGCCATGGAATTGCTATACTGACCAGCCCTATGTTTAAGAGGACAGCAATGCACGTTCATAAGGGGCTAGAGTTGGCATAAGGGACATGGAGATCTGTGGTGACATCTACACACACACACAGAATACACAAACATAAATACAGAATCCACGGGTGGTGTTTTCATTACATAACACTTCTGTTTGGAGGGAGGCAGTGGGCCTCTGTTCTTTTTTTGGCAGAGGGGCCATGATGGGCCCCTGTGTTTACATTACTCTCAGGAGACTGAGCATCAGCGTATATTGCAGGGAACAATAAAAGAAGTCCAGGGCTTGCTTTGGGTAAACACATCTAGAGGAGCGACACTGTGGCGTCATGGCAACCTGAGTCCCCAAGATGAGAACATCTTCCTCAAAACCAGAGAGCCGCCGCACAGCAGCTTCCTGTGTGTTTGTGTGATCTGGGTGCTGTGGGATGAAGAGAGACAGAACCTCTGGCCAGTAATGGTGTCTATTCCTCTCTGACAGTAGGTGAGGCTTACACAGCTCTGAGGTGTAGCAGAGCTGACCCAGTAGAGCACAACAAAGACTCTGTCCACAGCACTGAGGTGCAGTTTGTTTGTGTAGCCAAGTAACCAAAGTTAAACAGGACCTAACACACGTTCAGCATGAGATGTTTATAGATGCCGATGGGACCTGGGTGTCACTGAAGAATGGGGTGTCAAGGGTTTTTGTCAGAGAGAATGAAATGGAGAGAGGGAAGTGCACATGGTGGGTGCTATGTAGCTCAACAACCCACTCTAGTGGTGCAGTTAAGGATAAATATTGTACACTGTGGTTTTACAGCTGAAACAAACAGCTGACCACAGACCATCTGTTTTTTCCTGACCATAAGTTTACACACCTTGAGAGTTATTCATCTGATATGACTGTATATGACTGACTATGACTGACTGTATACTCTACCTTTTGTTCCTCGATGTCAGCTTTTCTTTTGATGCTGCCATTGACCAGGCCGTTTTCGGAGCCTGGATCGCTCTTAGATAAAACAGCCCCATCGGGCTGCTCCTGGCTGATGCTGGTGGAGCAGTCGTGGCTGGACTGAGGTTGGAGGCTGACTGGAGGTTGGTTACTGTTCTCATTTTCTGAGTCTATGCTGGAAGTGGAGCCACTCATTGACACCTCTACCTCCTCCGCATGACCCCTCCCCTCAGAGGACATACTCACACTCTGGTCAGATGTCCCTGAGTCCATTCGTTTCCGAGACAACAGACCAGCGCTGTCTGAAGTCCCAGAGCCCAAGTGGGGTCTGGGACCCACACTAGAGTCGGAGACATCCGAGTCCAGTCTCTGTCTGATGGAGGACTGGGAGCTGATGCTTCGCTCTGATGCCCCAGAGTCCAGGCGGCTGCGTTGGGAACTCTGGCTCCTGTCTGAGGCACCAGAGTCCAATCTGGTCCGGAAGGTCAGGCTGCGGTCTGAAGCTGTGGAATCGGACCTTTGACAGTGAGACAGGACTAGGTCAGGCTCCATGGTCACAGCTTCTCGCTGAGGCCGGGTCAGTAGAGGTCCCAAGCCCTCATCCTTTACCAGGTGGTCGAGAACTAACACCATGCCTGAGTTGGAGCCTGCAGCAGGAAACAGAATAGTAAGATGAGCAATATTTGCTGCAATATACCTTGTGGCTTCAATAACTCATAAAAATGGATCTCTGTATCAGTATTAAATAAATCAGATCAGAATGGGGGTTATGTGAGCAAAGGAAGCAGTAGATGGTGAAGTTTGAGTGTTGATGGAAATGAAATGCTTCCGCAGCTCGTGGGCCCCTGGAGAAGAGGGCCAGAGACAACAATATCATTAGGGATCACAGAGGAGGCACGTGGAGACATAAAGGGATGTAGGCATTTCCTCCAGGCTGGCCTCAGTTCCTGAGCAAGATTTGTGAGTTTGTGTATGTGGACGTGCGTAAAGGAGAAGGAAAGGGCACAAATGGAGGGATGGAGCGCACAGCACAGCCATAGGTGGTAAGCAAGTACAGGACGTCTAGAGGAAGTGGGGGTGAAATACAGACTGCGACAAGTACTTCCCCTCCCCTGTGTCCAAGCTCCTTCATTCCTCCTTCACTCCTCAGGAAACCACACTCCAAACAACACAGCAGTGCCCACATCCTCCCCCTCTGATAGTCTGCACCTCTCACACCCCATGGTGCTTTAAGAGATGAAATATCTGAGGCTGCGTACATACCACACATAAGCAAAGCACAGAAAAAACAGAGTGTATCATGTTCCAACATCCTACATTACATGTACACACCATTGTATGAAAACAATTCTGCATGGCCTGTGATTGCACCATCTCTCCAACCAAATCGGGTATGTTCTCAAGTATGCATGCCTGTCATTTACAAACCAAATCTGGGAGGGAAAATTCCACTCTGGCTGGAGACAGCCACAGCAAGCTCTCTCAACTTTCAAAGACAGGGTCAAGGGTGCCCATTCACTGCTGTAATTAAAGCAGCTGATGAGTTTAAACTCATTATTGCGTAACGCTACCCGGAGAAGATGCCTAATTCACCATGCACCAACACTTCAGAAACCACAGCAGAAAATATGTCTGTTTAAGGTTGTTGATTAGATAGACTAGATGGTTAGATGGTTTGTCTGAAACATGATTATGATGAACAAACACAACAAAAGATGCCTGCGATTCTCACACGTAACACTATGAATGGACCACTTCACTGGCAGAGGCTATATCTAATAATGTACACGATTCAAGCCCAATTACAGGTCAACTGTAGCTGACACGAGAGACAGAAAACACTGAATCTCCCACAAATGCCCACGTTATTGCTCCTGTTTTGGCCTCTGGAATATGTCCATTGTGTAGCAATTTCTGGGAAATCCCCACTGCTATTGGATAATGAGAGACTTGCTTTTTGCTCTAAAATAACTACACAAGCAGCCTGAACTTGTGCACCCTTCCACCATTCAATATGGTGGAACACCCAAGGGTCTTCTTAGTGTTCAAGTTCAAAGTTGACCACGTTTACCTCCATTGGGAACTTGAGGGACACAGCACATTCCACTAAGAGACTCTGCAAACAAGTCATTTCCTAAATCACAGACGTGTCAGTTAAAGTTTGCACTAGAATGTAGTATAGACACATGGTCATTGAGGTAAAGGGTAAAGGGTGAGGTAGAGGCATGGGTATATGCTATGGCCCAAGAACCCACCAATCTTCTAAATCTATCTCTTACTTTCTGCCACTTTTGCTCTGGTCAAACGACAACCACCCCTTGAGAACCACTAGTCCTCCACGCATATCCTGTCCTGTCCCAACCACAAGCTTCCTGTGTCTTTGTTTAAGCTCCTTCCTACAACTCCTTTGCTAAGGCAGAACAGGACTTAGTTCTGTTCTGGTATCAGCTTTATATAGCAGAGGTGTGGCTGTGGGTTTCCCTCTGTTGCATCCCATAACTCCACTACCAACCCCTGGTCCATGAGAAGGATACTGAGAACAAAATCCAGGGCAGACTAGACCACACAGAGTGACATTATTATGGCCTCAAGATCCCATTAGCCTCAGGCCAGGTTCAGGTCATCCAGGGTTGGGCTTATATAAGAGGGAAAAACATTAAACTTGAACCACGGATGATCAAAATAAGCTTGGAAGTGGTATTTGTCATGGGCTATGCAATTAATACTTTGGGCCAGGTGTATTTTAACTGGACAAGCCATAACTAGTTTTATAATGAAATTTACAATGAGCTTTTGTCTCTTTACAAGCTATTCATCTTCATTGAGGCAAGTGTGTATGCACTTTCAAGCGAATGGAGCACATTCATTCCCTTCTGAAGTCAAGTATTCATACTGTTGTATTTATAGTTGGGCCAACCGAGAACTTAATGAAATAACTTTACACTTAAAAAGCCACAGTCATTAAGCCAAGCAGTTAATAAAGTTGTAAACTGATATGACCTCATGACCGCCACCTCAGGAGAATGGCTCCTTTGGCTGGCTATTTTAACAAGCAGTCCAGAGGAAATTGCATCAAGAGGGACATATATGTGGTGGTAGGTGCCCGCAATAGAGGTGGTCAGTGTTGTGTTTGAATTATTAGTGCCTACCCAAACTTGACCTTTAGGTGAAGGTTTACAGTATACACATGCTTTTGTATTTTAAGTACAATGATCCCAACAGTGTGGCATGACTAATCGTGAGAGGGATTGCAGTGTGTGTATGTTGGTGTGGCTATGTAGTGCGCAGGCAATATATATTATGTAGTCATTTTAAAGATGGAATAACTGGCCATTAATTTGAAGGGCAGTCACATGCAGTGTTTGGTGCTGATTGGCTGTTCCTCACCTGCCCTGTGCAGCTCTGTGCCTTGTGTCTGCTGGCTGCGCAACTCCCGGATCTGGGATCTGATTCGCTCTCGTTCACCAAGACTCTCCCGTTCTGCCTGCTGTTAAAACAACACATGTTTAGTGCATTTCAATATTGTCTCAAAGCCACCAAGAGTTTTAATTTCTAAGGTCACAATGTCCCCTGTCATTTCATAAAGAGTCCAGTGACAGTGAAAACATCAGTTCCACCATCATCTGCTGGCCACTGGCAATCACAACAGCCTTGGGTTGGAGGTCTCACTTTGTGAGAGAGTATCAAGTGAACCAACATATACATCCAGTGCTGGTCCAGTATTGTGTTATGGTTGTACTGCATGGACTGACATGTACCAACATCTGCCTGATTTGGGTAGCTCCTTCCCCAGGACTCCTAATCCTCCAGCTTACCTGGAGTCTGACATCAGCACAAAATGCAGCACTCAGTCAGACAAAAGCGTAGCAGTCTGGCCCTAATCTGCATTGATAGAGGAAAGTCACAGCAGGAGGAGGAACTTGAAGGGGAGACAGCAGTATTTTGGCATATGGAAAGGAAACGGGAGAGGTGAGGAGGGGAGGACGGAGGGAGGGAAAGATGTAGATGCTGCCACTACTGTTGAGCCTCTGGTGCCTGATCTTGAGTTACTCCACAGGAGAATCAGCTGCACAAACACTAAGCCTTCTCCAAGCATGTGTGCATGCACGTACGTATGCACACACACACACACACACACACACACACACACACACACACACACACACACACACACGCACACTTTCACTCACTCCCCTGCATATTCTTAATCCACAAAGCTCCAAGGCCTCACAAACCTTTCTATTAAAGGGCATTTGCAACCTATGAAAAAGGCTCTTGTGTGTGGAGCATCAGACAGTGTGGATCATTCTTTAGTTCATTTGAAATTTTCAACCTAACTATAGTACAGTACATGATGTACTTAAAACCATATGGTATTTGGCAAGCCGCATGTAGTGTAAGAATAGTCAAACCAAAGTTTGGGCAGGGCCCTGGCTTGATTCTGGAAAAATATGCAGGACGTGACCTTAAATACTGAGAACTGACCTTAAATATTCAAACTAAACAATCTAACTATACCTAGACCAGATTTACAGCCTACTACTACTTCTAAAAGCTTCTGAAAACATATTCACAATCCTTCAAGCAAACAGTGAAAACACACACACACACACACACACAAAATCAGTTTTCCATTTGTGAACAATGTTATCCCAGACGAGAGACTGTCAACAGCAGTGTGAAAATGTTATAAATCACACCTTTGTGTTCTGAAAGGCTTTTAATCAATCCAGTGTGTGATCAGAGCTGGTCAGTTAATGGGGCGAACAAACACAAAGCCTGCTCCAGTTTCAACACAAGTGAGAGGTAGAGGTGAGAAAGAGCTCATGCGTTCTGCTCTGTTGACTGTGACCTTCCCCACCTTGAGCAAGGCTGAGCAGATTACAAGGCAGAGTGGCTCAATCACAACTGCAGAAAATGTAATCAGACACACTGACAACAACACAGGAAAGTGCTGTTCAGCTTAGGAAGGGAGATACCACTTAATTTAACATTTCAAATAATGTGTCTTGTGAAATAACATAACATTGATGTTATCTTGTTCTTATAGCTCAGGACAGTCCAATTGGTATTTGTGAAAATGCACAACTTTCTCCCAAAAGAATCAAGAAACTGAAACACTATATGTGATGTCATACCAATGTACAACCTGGAGGTGCTCCAATGTCATTTTTTCCATCTCTTCCACTTTTTTTCCATATGGAACTACACATTGAAATGGCATCACTGATTTTGGGGCAACACAAACTGTTCTCTCTTATTTCTAGTTTTGAGAGACACATAAATGCTCAAATACAGGTTGTACTGTCCTAGGGCTTACGGACACCATAGTTCAAAGCTGAAATTCAGTAGTATTTCCCTTTAATGAGACATTACAGTATCTGATGGCAAACAATGTGCTGCAAGAACACAAAAGACAGAAGGCACTAAATTGTATGTGAGAGGTCACACTCAGGACACTCATGAGTAGAGCTCTTCATTCAAAGAGCTAATGTGTTTGAGCTACAAATGCAATTAGAGACAAGGATTCTTTCCTTGCCCACCCCTCCTCTTTTTCTCCCCTTCCTCTCTTCTGCTGCCATCAAGAGACAGACAGACAACAATAATTTCACAGCTCCCACTAAACCACAGGGAACATATTTCTCACAGACAGTGAGGCAGAGGGAAAAAGGAGAGATAAAGTGGAACTGGAGACAGAGAACCAGAGCAGAGCTCGGGACCTGCTGCCAACCCCCATGCTGTCATTAGCGGCTTCTCTTTGGCCTCTGGCCTGGCAGTGAAGACCTGACAGAGTGGAACCAACACTGACACCGTCCCACTCTGGCACTCCAAGCCATTGAGAGTGTCTCTCCTGTGGCGGCTGGCAGACTCCAACACAGATCATCCCATCTGGCCTCAGAAGCCTGTTTGTGTCGGACTGTAATTGCGAAAGCTCAGACCCGTAAACACAAAAACAGCGACTGTCCTCTCTCCCAACCACAGCAAGGCGTGGGCCATCTGGACTCCTCTGAACCCTCAGAGCCACAGAAAAACAACAATGAGGCTGAGGCCGAGCCAGTGCTGAGGTGCACACCTCCCTCGCCAGTTCAGCCAGCTGAGATCCACTATGAGTTAACTAGCTGGGTTCCGATGGTCCCATTTTCCATGGAAGCTAAATCCATCACTCCACTGATGAGGTCATACCACGTCAGGGTCTTCCATGCCTCCATGTAGATGAGAGGAGAAACCCGGTGGCTCATTTTCCATTACTGCAGGCTATAGCCTGAGGAACCACACACTCGGCGAACCTCCAATAAGTGAAATACAGTAGCTAGAATGAAGTAGCAATCATCTCTACATTACACATATGCACACACACAGTCTGGAGGAGACAACCCACAGAAGTACTCAGCCCCAAGCCTTTTTTCACTTACTGCATCATCAAATGCCAATCTAAGCTTACTCTCCGCCACTTCTTTTTCAAAATGACACACTGTACTTTTCTTCTCAGTCAGACTTTTAGATTTCCCAATCCACTCATCTCCCAGTCCAATATCTCTTAAGCTACTCTTTCCACAGGTTTCTTACAACATGTTTATGATGAGATCAGAGAACAAACAAGACTCTGTCTAGAGCTCCAACCCCCTCCCACCTAACAGCCTACCTGACCTCTCCCAACACACCTAGCCTCCATGCATCTCTAGCCGCAAACAGACAACTTACAGGGTTAAGCATGAAATATTCAAGATTCATCATCATATTCTCATCATGTCAGATATTCTGCTGCTCCAATGACCTAATTTCCCCACACAGATCTAAATCTAAAGTATTAAACTTTTATAAATTACATAAACCAACGCTAACTTATTCCGGAGACAAACCTGAAGGTTAAACAGAAAGGCAGGCACATCCCATTCTTCAATCAGGCAAACAGAAACAGAGACTGATGTTGAAACTTGTCTAGATGGTCTTTCAATGCAAAAGAGATGAACAGAGTCAGAGAGGAGTGCCAGGTCTGTGATAGGCGACAGGAGGAAAATCTGAATGAAATTTACCTTCTCTCCCTGGCTGGGCTGCCTGTCCCCCTCTCTCTCTCCCCCTCTCTCTCTTTCTCTCTCTCTCTCTCTCTCAGCTGTAACCTTCTCGTAGTCAGGACGTCCTCTACTCTGGCTCTCTACTCCTTCAGCCACATCATATACACACACACACACATACAAGCATGCACACACAACCACACACACATAATACCAACAAGCCACTCCCTTGACTTCCCCTCCCTCCCATTCTGTCTCCACGGGGCTCTCACCCCCTCAACACACACACACACACACACACACACACACACACGCACTTTCCTTTCAGGTTGACATGTTGCCTGGTTGACTCATTAACTTTTGACACTGTCTTTGTTTTAACTTCCAATTTAATTTCCTTAGAAGTGAGTTAGTATTAACTGTTATATTACTTAAGACAAGAGGAGATATTTTAGCCCCAAATAACTAAACTTAGAATATTAGATTATTTTGTTAAATTTTAGATTTCAGACTTTCCTCAAGTAAAAACAGTAATCTTTTTTGTACGACAGAAATGTTTTGGTAAATACATATGATTAGTTTTGTGTAATGCATGCAGATGGAAACTTTAACCTCAGTTATCCCCTCAACTCAACCGAGTCATCAGTAACTACTAATAGCCCTTGGTTCCTGATAAAAGCACAGATCAACAGCCAAATGCCTTAACACTAATCCACTAATCCAGCATGCACAGCCTCCACATATCTGAACGTGAGATATAAGTTTTGGTGTTACACAGAGAACAATAGTGTCACATTTGTAAATACTACTGAGTTTTGTCATAATACGTCAGCAGTTCTTGACCTAGTGTTTGTTTGCAGCTGGTGGCAGTGTACGTGTATGAATTGTGTGTGTGTGTTTGGCTGCTGCGGACCCCTATCTAGGACCTCCATCTGCCCAGGGACAATTGCACACAGCTCAAAGAGATCCGCTGCTGTGATGTGAATGGAAGGAGCCCTGCTGCTGGTGGTTGCTGTTGGTTTTGGCCACGTCCCCATTCCACCGCAGACCAGACTGCTGGGGCACAGCTGGTGGGCTGCCTGGCTGTCTGAACCCCCCCACCCCCCTCATCTGTCTTACAGGAAGTGAGGTAAAAAGGCTTGTATGTTTGAGTCTTCTATGATGCCAACATGATATCGTTGCTTCCTATCTGAGGAGACTATAGGAAGAGGCTGCAACAGACAATGGAATTGATACTAAGAGCCATTCATTCATTCCCCTCATATCATTGTGGAGGTAATACTACAAGAGAAAAACCTGTGCTTTCGCATGAGCCAACATAACTCCTGTATTTTCATTTAAAGCACTGATAGTTGTTCACCAACCTCCATCATCCATTAGGCATGATTTCAACAGTAATGACTGCATACAGAAAGAATTAACCTTGCTTTTCCCACAGAAATCCTGTCTGCAGAAAAGACAGCATTCATCAAAGCGGGTGCAGACAAATACTGATCAAACAACACAGATAAGATAGCATCTGGCCCCTGGCATGCTTTCTCAAACAATTAAGCTGTTAAACTTTGAGATGTCTTTCAGTGATGCTCCCTGTGGCAACCATATAATTTAATCTGTTAGGCTTTCAAAGATTAACCTTCAAGTTTAACCCTGAAATAACATTGGAAACGCGAGGCAAAAACACAGTCCTTTTCCCATCCACTAGAGGGCCTGTCGACCAGTGAAAGATTAAAGTTTCAAGTATGAGTTTGATGAAAGGAGAAAGGAGTCAAGGGAGTGATTGAAGATAGATTTAGAGAAGATGTCTCCAGGTCCTCAGAAACACACACACACACACACACACACCTCTATTGCAACACTTAATTTAGCCAGGGGCTGGGTGTAAGAGTGACAGGCTGTGTAGATAGGAGTGTGTAAAATCACCGGGCTTACTCGAAGACGCCCCCATCAAAAACGATTTATTGGCTCACTAAACGGCAGACTTTTTTCACTCTCCCTCCTATACTAAGCCAAATTTGAATGAGGATGGAAGAAAGAAAATACATTCCTTACTCCGTAGCAGTCAATGCATGCATTTGTGTGTGTGTGTGTTTGTGTGTGCAGTGAAGCCACACTCATGACACAGAGTGTGACTCAAGTCACAATACTTTGTTTGCTGCATTCTTCATTGTGGCAGCAGAAAAACCTCTATGGTCATTGTTGGCATGCAAACATGAACTCAACACCCACAAATTGGACTGTGTTCGGTTCATTTTCACAAATGGAAGTTGACATGTGTGCATCTTAGTCTCACTTTTAGAGATCACTTGTAACATCAGCGTTGTGTTTCTGTTACATGTAGTCATTACTCAAACCATAAATCACATCCACCTCTCTTGTGTACTCACCCCTGTTCTGCTGCTCTGGGGCTCCAGGCCTTCAGGCTCCAGGTAGTGACCAGGAGCTTTACCCCTCTCCACAGTCCCTAAAACACACACACACACACACACACACACACCTTAAGGAATGGCTCTAACTGTGTAAGGATGAGGCAGGTTACAAACACTGAACCTGTTAACTTCAGGTCCCACAAGATGACAAAGTCCTGACATCTTCATAATAATTAGTGAGATGAGAGGAGGAGGAAACCCGAAGATGAGAGAAAAGGAACAAATAAGAGTAAGATGACAGGATTATCTGTTGTCCCACCATGCCCCCCATCAGGTAGCAGGATATGGGTGGAGTGTGTGTGTTATGTGTGAAAGTGTGTACGTGTGTCTGCGTCTGTATGCATCACCCCTTCCATGCATCACAGTGTTGCAGTGTGACAAGGGCCTCACACAGACTAGACAGCGCTAAGGAATGACAGGAATCCACAATCAGATCCAGCATCATAGGTAGGATCTGCACCAGCCACCACACAAACCCCTCTGACAGACACTGTCTGTCAGAGTAGTTACGGTACGCTCCACAGAATAATAAGTGAAATACGTTGTCTGCCCCAAATGACTTTAATTGAAATCAGACCAGCAGTAGAGCAGTTATGGCTTAAAATTGTTTTGTTTTTGTTTTTTTAACTTTGAAATTCTGACCTTTAATTATAGCATTAGGCCAGAACAGTGCCAAATTATATCAACCCTCCAAATTTCATCAACATCAGATCAGCGGTGTCTGAGATATCTCATTTGAGTTTAATTCCATTTAATTATAGCACCTTCATCATGCCAATTGGGTTAATTTTTCACCTCCATTCCTCCTGTGGTGACTCACCTGGATGCTCTTCATCTCGGAGGCGGCGGATGGCTGCTCTGATCATCTTCCTCTCCTCATACTCACTGGCCTCACGGAGCTACACACAAACACACAACAAGCTCAGTGCAGTGAGGATGAAAAGCACAACTGCACAAGTGACGCCCACTCTGAGCCGCACTTCATCGTTTTCCTCGGTTAACACTCACCAGTTTTGTGAGCTCATCAATGTCTTGGATGGATTGCAGTTTCCCTGACAGGACGTCTAAAGTGTCACTGGATTCTGACCTGCGAAAGAGACACACAGACAGATCAGGTGTTGCAGATTGCAGGCGTTTAGTTAATGATGACGAGTGATGTAGTGGTAAATAAAAAGGTGGGTAAACTATGACCACCAGTCATGGATCATCATAAGCTAAACACAAAACACCATTTTTTTTACTTAAAAGATCCTAGCCTCATATAAGTTATATCATTTTGGTACTACTTCCATAATGCATACTCTGAATACCCTGTGTTTAGGTGGGTTCAGCCTTCACTACATCCCTGATAATGACCGAAATCACACATTCTGACAGATTTTACAGAAGTATGGGCTTCACTGACTCAGGTCTAAGCTCTGAACCCTCTCCATGCATCTGATGGGCAGGGCATAAGCGAAATCCGATGCCACAAAATTTCTTCAGCCTATAGGAGAAAACACTACCAAATGGAGCCTGGAAAAAGGGATATCATAACAGAAGTGATGGAGAGGACGCAAAGTGCCTGACAAAGGTTCTTATCCTCTTTTTTCATACTCATATTTCTCCATCTCACTACTTGCGTTGATGCTTTTATGTTGCTTTCTATTACTCATATGCTTCTCCGGCTCTCTCCTGCTCCCCTTCCTCGCCTCATTGGTATTAAAGGATGTGTGGCACGTTGAAGGGGAATACTTCACATTCCACCACTGAGAAGCACAGGATAATGCAACTTTCAGAGGGGCTTTGTGTGCGAGTGTATGTAAGTGTGTGTGTGTGTGTGTGTGTGTGTCTTAACATGTGTACACGTGCAAGCATTTGCTATATACACACTTTCTCTAGCAGCTTTAGTGAGGCACCTCCTTTGTTTTTGTAACCCAAGTCATCTTTAAGCAGTAGCAAATGGAAGTGATTAGACCCAGCCACTGGTCTTAATAGGATTCAGCAGAGAGAAGGGGAGTAGACAGGCATGGTGTCCTCCTCACATCCACCCGTGTCAAGTCTCTGCTCTATCCCAGACCAGATGCTAGGGCCGTGCCCTGGCCTTGAAATAGCGCCAGTCATTAATTAACACCTGTAGCAGAGTTAATCCACCACGGTCTGCAGAGCACAGGCTTAGACACTGCAGCTTTCATCTACACTGAGAAGCAACTTGAAACCATCAAAGTTTAAAGATCCCATATTATCAGTTTTTGTGATTTTGTTGTCAAATATACAATGGCTCAGGATTAAAATAATGTTCCTCGTGAGGTTTTCCAAATAAATGTAGTTCGGTTAAAAGGGTGTTTCTTGAATGAATTTGAAGTTGTCACTGGCAGAACAGTCACAATACTGGACCAAGTCTAGTTATGGCGCATTAACTGGAGTTATCCTGACACTGCCTGTAAAAAAGGACTGATATTTGGCAATGCAATAACCGTTAATTTAATCACTAAACAAAATCAAAATTCAACAATATCTTCATTGAACATTTTAGATCACATATGTATTTAAAAAGAGGAAAAACCTTTGACTTCCTATAATAGGGTCGCTTTACAACAAGAAAAAACAGTGTTTACAGTAACACAAAGGGAACGTTGTTGGCTAATTTAAAGCCTGTTGGTCCTGTCTAATTAGATTAGCCAACAAAAAACAAGTGTGTTTAATGACAAGATGGCAATGGTGAAATTAAAGCTGAGCTGTCAGTTTTCCCATGTACCTCAGCATTGTGACAGGTACTGGCAGCAGGGCATTGCTGAACTGGTAAAATGGAAAGAATGCTCTAAATGGGCCAATAAAGACAAACAAATGAATTGCACAAAACCGCTTCTCTGATGTCTGTGTGCGGTTAAGTATGGTAATCTGACTTGAAGACAAAATCTAAAAGTGCATGTGTTAATAATGAAAAAATAGAAAAGTTGCTGTGGTTGCTGTCTTCTGTGCCTTAAGATTCCCCAGTGTGACTTTTCCAGAGTTCTCTCTGCAACCTCTTTTCCCATAAGAGAGTTGAGGAATGCTGCATCTGGGTTTGTGTGTGTTGTTTAAGTGTCTCAGTTCCCCTGGACTGGTGGTCTGGTGCAGTTTGTCATTATATTAGGGCAGTGTGTGTGTGTGTGTGTGTGTGGTCTCACCTGTGTTGGTTCTCCTTGTCCTCCTGCTGGTTGAGGCGTGTAGGGCGGAATCGTTTGCTAGCCAGAGCAGCCTCCATGTCCTCTATCTCCCTCCTCCTCAACTCCCGGATAGCTGAACGGATCAGGCGTCTCTCGTCCAGATCCACAGTTCCATCCAACTATACAAACAACACAGAGACAGCAAAAAGATGAGGAGGAAAACCAGGATGCCAACACGGTGGGACACCACACAGCCAAACTGTACCATACAAAGATTAGTCACCAGTCACCCTTACATCCGCACGTATGAATAACTACACCACACGAGCATGGTTGCCTCTGAAGAAACAGTCACATGAAAATAAAAGATTGGGTCACTAAGAAGGTCACAGGGCCTATTTTCAGTGCACGTACAGAGAGTGGTAATTAAGCAGGATGGCAGTGCTGCCGAAGCAATTGGCCGTAACACTGCTTGGTAAGTCAAAGCGCTGTGGCAGTCCAAGTCAGAGTCCTTGGTTTCTTCAAGCCCGACTCAAGCTCTTCATAGAAAACCAGCTCCCCAGCCACCCTACTCTCCTTGCATGGTGGCCCTCTCTCGCCCTCTGTAATTAACTCTGCCTAACAAGATCGTTAAGGCACTCCTTTACAAGACAGGGCAGACTTATCGCCACTCTGCCCTACCAGACACACGGCCATCCGGCCTAAACAGTTCAGGACTGATCTTTGATATGTCCTAAATCCACCTTCAGAGGAGCTCTCTTTGTGATTTCTCTTTGTTTAGGTAGAATTATAAATACGGAGGCACAATCAGAGCCGTGGTTGATAAGTAAGATGTGTCAGTAGCATATAGGAGTGTGATATCCAGGCAGTGCTGGACTGAGTGCTGGCTGAGTAATAAGTGTCAGGTAGGGAATCGTGGGGTCAAGCAGGACTTATGGAAGGTTTTATAGTTTGGTGATGACAAGTGAATTAGGCTTCAATAAAGTGCAAAGACAGGACCACCTGAGCATGGAGCAGAGAATGAGAAACAGCTGAGCTACTATGCTCTAAGAGTGATTTACCATACAGCTCAGTATAGGTCTACCTATAGACATAGGCTCTCTGCATTTTTTCTCTGGTTGAACAGTAGCCAGGCTGCTGTGGGGGCTTGCTGACTGAAACTCAGATGATGAAGTGGCCCACTTAGAAACACTCAGCTCAAAACCACTGAGCCATTTCACCGCTTTGAGTGACTCTGTAAATTGGAGGTGCTTTTTCAAACAGAGGAACAGTAATTAAAGTGTGTGTGTGTGTGCGTCAAAGCATGTCCGCAGACAGACACACCACCTTAGTAAGCCAGATGCTTTCATGTCGGTGACAGCCCTTAGCATGGGAGGGAAGAGGGAGCCCCCTCCTGTCATGTGGCAGACAGATTTCAGTCTACTCCACTACTGACAGCAGGAACCTGTCAACACATGCAGAGATGAGGAGCACCTTCTCTGGCAGACTGTACAGATACACCTCACACTCACAATCTGCTTAAAGGTTTCTTGCTACCCAAGTTAAAATCTGCAAAACAGAGAACTTTGTATGCTAACTGCCTTCAACCTGGGGGGGCTGGATCTGGGGTCGGGTTGTTAAAGTAAACTAAAGCCTTGCACTCTGATGGGTTGAAAGCGGGATAGTCTATTCCCCTGCCGGGCCCAGAGAGGGGGGTTCTCATGGGAGAGTGAGAGGGCCAGTGGTTTTGAGGTTTCACTGTGGTTTGATAAAATATGCAGCCCAAGCTGCACTCGCTCAAGGGGGCTCTCCTATGTACTGTAATTTGTGGAAATTAAAAATGCTGAGCTGACTAAAAAGGGAATGGGTAAGCAGAGAAGGTACTTTGAAATGGAAAGAAGAAAAGATATGACACAGGAGGGTGGGAGGGAAAATATAGTGGTTAACAGAGGCATAGGACGACAGAGAAATTAAAGACAAACGAGACTTGACCATGCCTAAAAATGGGCAGATGAGAATAGGGTGGGAAAGGGCCAGGCCTCACACAGGTCATTCCTCACATTCCTGCTGACTCACAAGGAAACAGGGTAGAAATCAGCTGTACAGGGTCTGAGCCAGCGGGATGATACATGGGCAGAGAGCAACAACGCAAAAATGAGAGGAGAGAGGCAATGAAAACACACTTGCTCATTTCCATCATTGCTCACTGTCTCTATCTCTCACACAGACACAAACACACAGACACACACAAGAACACACACATACATTCACAAACCAAACACTCAAGGGAGCTGTCCGTTACTGCACTGTCAAGCTTATTGCTGCATGAATTGTATGTGATATGTCCAGTATGCTGCCAAGTCTTAGGATTGACTGATTTATTTATTCATCATTGAGATATGACAGTGAACAGCCGAGAGCCTGGGCCTCTACTCAAAAGAGCAGTAACTACTGCTTAGCATTTCAAAACAGACTACATTTTAGACCTACATATGGATGTGCATAGAGCTGTAAACATACAGCTACATCACACAGCAAAATCTTCAAAAGACCAATAAACAAGAATAAGCAAGGCTGAGAATCCAGTTGAGACCGCCCTCAGAGCATGTGATAGACCGCCGGTTACTAGCTGTCCAAATCAATCACAGTAACCTTTCCAAACACGAGGGCACCAAAGCCAATTAAGATCATCAGGTGATGATAAAAGATGAAACAGAATCCCTACTTGAACACATCTTAAAGCAATGGGGTCTGATGTTTTCCGTGAATAGACCAATCAGTGGACATGGCTTCATGTTGAGTCAGTTCTGATTGGTTGTGACATGTGTCTGCTAATGATAAAACTGGCCAATTGGCACAAGGCCAGGAGTTGTAACTGACTTTCCTTTCATGTATTTGAAAAGAGGAGGGAAAAAAATCTACCAATAACTTCCCTACACAGGAAGGTAATGAGTGGGTGTAGCCGAATAAAACTAACCTGCAACTTGGGCGCCTGCCAAAGAAAACACAGAATAACTGTTAAAGAACCCAAGACGGAAACATACTCATGTAGACACAGAGTCCATTCGACAAACCCCCAGACAAGAGTGACCAATACAGAGGGCTAACTATGTCACAGGAGGGGAAAGGAAAAGGAGGGAGAAAGGACGTATACAGAGAGAAAGAGAGTCGTTACACAGTGACAGCACCTTACACCAATGCCCTTCCCCATGTGCATTTTTCAAACCCAACTGACTTCTGGATAACCAGCTGTTACTATGGTCAAATCAACAGCGGTGTCCCAGGAAGCAGCAAGAGACAAGACAATATTGTTTATGCAGAAATTCTACAAAAATAATGCATTTTCAATGGCGGAAGACCTTGAGCGCAACTTGTTTTGTTTACACAGGAAGTGAGTGAAGTTAGCCGAACAACTGAAGTTTTTGCGTTGTTGATTCATAATGGATTTCACTAATGATGAAGATTGAGATTTTATTTTCATAAGTTATGAATCTACAGGTCATAGAATAAAAAACAATACCAACTGTAAATTACTAAAAGGTCTATCTTCATACTTTGGATAAATGCTAAACGCCTGCAGTCACTTAACATAGGGTATGCTAAGGTGTTATCATGAGCACCAGTCAGAGCTATCTGGCGGAGACACAGAAAGAAAACACATTTTGGTGTCAATCGTCTCGTCACATATTGGGTGAGATGACCAATGGACCACACTTCCAAAATCTCAGTGTAGTCCTTTGACAGACAGAGGAAACATGTATGACTCAGGTAACTCAGATAACAAATAGGTCACAATACAGTCTAGTCTGCTGTACTAAGACTAGTCATTGGCAGGAAGCTGCTGTCACGCCTGGCCTTGGTGCAGTCACCAGACTCAGCCAGTGAGATACGGCAATAGGAAGCAGGATGTAGGGGGTGGCTACGCCTGACAGACTGAAGGGAAAGAAAGACAGCCAATCCCATGAAAGCTGAAGGAATCCCATTTCAAGGTGCACTTATTATGGTAAGAAAACTAAATGGTTACATAGGGACGTTTCAAACAATTTTATTTCATCCTTTATCACTTTGATATAAGCCAGAAAACTTAAGAAACTGACAGGAATCTTGACAAATTGCACTGTGCATTACTGTGGTAATGAACATGAAACAAAAAAGCTATTTTAATGTTTCATAAGCATGCCTGTTAAGGCATGTAGGTCTCTGACTCACTTCCTGCTGAGCAGCTTTTCCACCAAAGAGCTTTCTGTGGAAAAAGACATCAAACTTAAGTAGATCGATCAATCACTGTCAATTAGAGGGTGTTTATGGCTCACCAGAATCCACCATAACTCCACCTAGCTGGGGACTGACTCCTGAGGCAAAACATATTTGAATATGGTTTCAAATATGTGAGTTTTGCTTCATTTATCTTTCCAGCCTCAGAAGAGGGAAAAATATGTCAAGCGCTCAAGGTTTTGAGTGTTCAAAATGTGAAACAGGATTACGTTAACCCTGTAAAAATGGATCAATTACTATGCAGCTACAAAGCAAATATAACATTATAACATTTTCTAGCAATTAAAATGTTGCACTACTCCAAGGTCTGTCCTTCAGTTTAGCAGCACACAAGGAGCGCAGGACAGAGCGAGCAGAACCACACTAGCGAGGCAAATGACCCACCATACTTAGACTAGAGCAGTCCAGAGTCAGCTGATGAGAAAGGCAAGAGGCCTGTGACTAGATTGTTCTGGGCCATCTCTGTATACTCTAGGCTGAATAGTTCACATACTCTATATGTCATTATATATGTGTCTATTTGTCTGTGTTGAGGGTTAGAAAGGTCAGGTCACTCTATATCACAGCCTGGTGTCTGGAAGGAATCCCCCCTCTCCTCCTCCAGTCCTGTCTGGGAGCACAACAACCCTTCAGGCAGAGTACCGACCTTTTGATTGACAGGGGGTGTGTATGTGGTTGTTTCAGTTGCTGTTTCTGTAGTTAGTGCTTTTTACTTAGCACTTTGTAAACTATCAGTATGACGTGTCTGTCATTATGTGCATGAATACCCAAATACCCATGTATACTTTCTACAAGATGAGGTGTGTGTGTGCGCGCATGTGTAGAGGTAAGGGTGTAGGTAGGGGATAATGTGTGTGTGTGTGTGTGTGTAATGAGGGTAAAAAGTAATAATTTCCAGAGCTAGCTGAGGTCAGAGTGCAGCTGGGCAGCAGATCGCATCAGTGCTTCAAACTGTGTCAAAGCCCAGAAGTGAGTTTGCCCTTATAAGGACACGGGACACTCCTTATAGCAGAGCTGAAGTGGATTACCAGCTGCCACTGAGGAAGCCTGACTGGTACAGGCTGAGACAGACATGAATAAACAAGAAAGGGTGAGAAAGTTGCTAAATTATACATCAGATGATGGGGCACGTGTAGCCTTACGGTTCTAAAATCACTTCATTAACCTTAAATCTCTTCGCTACCTGTTGCCTGTCTTAGGAACTCAATCATCAGACAGAGTCAGGTGAAAATCTCAAAATCATTTGTCAACGATGTATGGATACAGTAGGCCTGCACACACACCAAACAAACTGGACTATAATCAGGATACATGAGAGCCTTGCACGGTATGAGATTCCTTTCTCTGAAGAGCTTCAGTTGCCTCTGGACTGAAAAAAACACAATGAAATTAACCAGATTCAAGGTGAAAATGCATCTTGTTACAGTGTACACTGCACATCCATTGTCTGGGGTGGAGGAACAGAGGGAGAACCTGTGATATAAGAGTGGGAGTGTGAAATAGACAAGTGGGGGAAAGAAAGAAACGGTCTGGGAATATGCTCTCCTCAAGCAGGGCTGAGTCGGGCTACATGTGTGGGGCAGCTTATCCCTTACTAAGAACTAAGTATCAGCACGTCAGGACAGAGGCCCGGACCAGACCTGGGAAAACAGTGTCCCCCTTCACACTTCAAAGAGCAAGCATAAAGAAAGGACACGTATAGGAATGCATGTGGGTCAGAGGAGGGTACCGGACATCAACAGCACGGTAATGATGCACTGAAGACAGATCTGAACTCACGCTACTCACTCACTTCTGAACTCACTCTACTACTGCTCACGTTACTCACTCACTGGAGGATGACAGCACCAGGACTGCTGTTGCATTATTGCAGGTGACTCCTCATGCTGACTCATTATTAATGAGGCACACCGGCATGTGCAGGCATGGGGTCAATGCCCTCATCTGAACTGTAAAATATCTATAGTTCAATTCTGTAGGGGGCCTTTAGAATCTTTTGTCATGGTTGCATCTACTATAACTGCTTACAGTCCATCACAGACAAGTTCAAATCGTCTAATCACAGTATAATATGGTTCTCTTGGGCTCGAGCAACTGCCTCAATAAGATGTTTGATTCTGACCCATTTCTGCTGTTTGGCTCCACACAATGTTTTCAGACTTTGTCCCTTCTGACAGTGTTCCTCTCCAGACCTGCATGTCAAACCACAGAGAGGATCCAGGTCAGTCACTGCCTAGTCAGGACAATTGTGCCTCACATTTAGGAGTTGGCTTCATCAGAGGGTTTCTTATAGGCCAACAGAGGCAGACATGGTCTCACTACTGTATTTCATCAGTCCAAAGATATAGTAAAGTGCTACACCTAACCCTTTGTTTCCTTTTGCCCTTGTGTTTTGCTTTTCTCCAGCTCAGTCCCTACTACTAACCTACAAAATGAAATGGAGGGTGAGAATGTGAATAACTAACTTCATTCCTTTTACTCACAAAATAATTTAAACACTTTTAACTTTAATGCCTAGTTCTATGCCATTATATTTTGTCTCCAAAAATGTTCAGCTAACACACCCCACCTCTTTATCTTAGGTTTTAATTCTCTTTCTACCACATCAATGTACTCCCTTCCATTTACATTTTCTTTGTTGTTCAAAGTTTTGTCCATTAATGTCACCTTGCCTAATACACTGTTGCCCATAAAGTTGGAATAAAATATTTTTTACCTCTTCTCATGAAATGATTGTGACAATGTGATTTATTCTTGATAGATAAAGTGTATATCTTCTCAAAACATTATTGATCAATCTCTTCAATTTCTAACATATCACAGTGAAAATTAAACCACAAACAAAATTGGGGGTATAGGAATAAAAAGAGGAATGTGTCTGAAAACAAAATTATTCCAACTTTATGGGCAACAGTGTAGTTATCTTCACTTTTTTCCATAGTAGGCTACACAAGAGGTGGTTGAGGCTTCTCCAAATATGGGACATTGTTGCTTGGTCAGACTGAAGCTTTGCGTGACCGGCTCTTTTGGCTTAATGAGGGAAGAGCCAGGAGGTGAGAGAGATTCTCCCATGGGATGGAACAGGGGTTTAAAGCACTTTGGGAGGCTCCAAAAAACAAACACTCTGTTCCACTAGGTCCATGAGACCCAGCCATACCGGCTCCTCTTATCCTCAGCAACTATAGCATTGAGAGGCACACATTGCAGGAGACAAAGCAAAACAAAATCTAACAAATCAGCTTCATGTATCTCAAGAGCTCCACGGGTTTGAAAACAGTAAGTTGGAAAGCAAAACATCAACATCCGCTGGATAATTTCTGGTGGATCTCAGGAAATGCCTCTTTCCTGAGGGATTCAATATAGGAAGGCTAAACCCACAGCCCTTTTTCATCCCTGTTTGTGTTGGCTACACCTCTCTGCTCATCTCTGGAGGAAACCATCCTCAGGGTCATCTTTATGTTTTTTTTCAACCGCTCAGGTGTACCACATTTTACCCATGCTGGTGCGATATGATACATTTTTCCATTATGTTTGTTTTACCGGTTTGGTTCAGTATGTATGCTGGTAGAGTACGCAAACATATCTGATCCTGGCACAAGGTTGCATGCTGGTTTCTGTATGCTGCTCTCCGACACAAACAGGACCACACCTGGCCAGCATTCCAGTGCTGATACTGTACCATAACCAAAGCAGGGCAAGTAAAGATACAGATAGGTCCTAGTTCAATAGAAAAACAAACCCTATTTGAGCTTTGCAAAAGGGAGCTGAATTTCAAATGGGTTTTTAATACGGTGAGTCCCAACTGGTACTGGTAACTGGTAAGAGGTTCTCAGTGGACACACAGCCTCCTGATTTCATATAAAGCAAATATTAACCAACTAAATACACTCAATAAATAGTTGAGATTTTTCAAGCTCTTTCATGTAATGACTTTGCCCATATTAAACAGCAAAAAAAAAAACAATGAAGGTTAAAATTTTCCCATATAGTAGCCTTGGCCCACAGTTAATAGTGCACTGTCTCTATGGAAGACCTAATATCTCTCAACACAGAATCTCCTCTGTAATGTAACTGCAGCATACTTAACGACAATGTGCACCATCATCTCCAGGATCTTACAGTATATTGGGGCGAATAGACTGGGCACAAAGAGCAATGAAACAGTAGTGCGATAGGAGATTGTACACACATACACTTCAGACAGCTGGAAAACAGTCTAAACAACAGCTTAGAGTGTGTGTTACCAAAAGCAGCAGATCCCTAAAGCATGAGATCAAACTGGGATCTCACTGGGCAAACAGAGACTCCGGCTGGTGGAGCAGGAGGGTAAGGAGCCCACCTTCAATCTCTTTTCCAGAGTTTTCCATTTGGTAGAAAACTCTAGACAGATGGGGACCAGTTGCAGAAGCCCTGTCTGCTGGATCACTTAAGACACCAGAGCTGCTTTGACAGCAGAATCTTTCTCATATCTGAGAAATTAGTTCACTCCTTGGCTGCCACCCCATTTCTCAAGACAGAATATACTGTATTTATTCATTTGAACCTTCCATGCTATGTTGCATAAGCCACACAAATCACATAATTGAGGTGAGTGTCTCACACCAGGGAGAAGCTGTGGTAAGGCATCTTCTCCATTTTTCAACCTGTAACTCTCTGCCCTCCCTCTGATTAGTCTGTAATTCTGAACCATACTGTTTCTATCAGACAGACACACAGAGGAGGAGCGTGTGCAGGAGCATATCCAGTTTACACACTGGAACACATGCTCATGCATGCACACAAATGTCAAAGTGTCCAGAGGACTGTGAGTCTCAACAACTCTTCACCACGTAGTGAAAAGCATCTTATCAGTAGTGTATTCTCAAGCTTGCCAGCCAAAGCAAGTTGACAGAACTTGAATGAGAGCATATTACTGCAGTGAGCCTGACACAGGCAGCAATCAACCTTATTCAGTGCTTCATTTATAATAGCTTCAAAGTGTAAAAACAGTCACATTGGTGATCCCTCTTTAATAATGAAATACAGCACACCTCCACATTCAAAAGCCTGCTTAAATGTTTCCAGTGATATTTCAGCTTTCAACTTCATATTTAAGCAAAGTAAATATTTACTAAAATACATCTGAAGTTCTGTTCCATTCACTCAACATCATTGTTCAAGAAGAACACATGACTTACTGACAATAGACTAAACATAGACTTTGCTGGAGTTTATATGTAGATCATCTCAAAGTTCACTGCATTTTTTCTCATCACAATGGGGCCAAAATGCTATTTTTAGCATTATACAGTAACACAAGTTTCCTGTTTTATCAAATAAGCTCGCTACTTCTTATCTCCCTGCTCCCTGGCTGTGTATTTGGATATTCAGTGTCAGAGGCTGATTACAGACAGTAGCCAAACTGTTCTTGGTCACGGTGATGGACTATGCAGACTAGTGAAATGTAAAGTCAAAGGAATCCAAAAGCATTGAACATTGAAGAACTGGAGCGGGTCGCAAGTGAAGAGTGGGAGAAATGGCCAAATATTAGAAATAATCATGGACATAGCCAATTTTGATGCCATAAAAAGATTTTTTATACTTGTATTCTTATTGTTTGATCATGTGCTATTAAACAAAACAGATGAACATGTGAAGACCAAAAGTTGTTTAAATTTCCAATTATTTCAGAAGATATTGTGCATTATCTGCATAAAATGCATGGGTGCCAGTAATCTTGGCCAGAACTGCAACTTGTTTGGTGCCATCATCAGTTGAGAAGTGTAAAATGTGAAACTGCCTTGGATGTCAAATTTTCACAGGACATTATGACACCTTTGAAACTGGAGATGGGGAGATGCTGTGAATGAGTAAATACCTAAAATGATGACAGACCCAGCAGAATGAATCAGGTGTGCTCTGTGAACTCTGTACTTCACTTTAGAGCTCAACGGCCTCTCTCGCTCAAGGTGAGGGAAACACTCACCATAAAACACTCAAAACAGCCAATGAGGTCAAAGACAATAATATTCACCAACCAGCAACACGTTGTGCTGCAATAAACCAAGACTCAGCAGGTGTTAGGGTGGTCAGCAGCACAAAAACACCTAGAATCTTAATTTCTTTTGTGTGTGTGTGTGTGTAATCTTGGGAAGATCTGTGCTGCATGCAACAGCTTGCTTGCATCCAGGATGTCTTGGAAAATACTCACGTCAACTGCAACCTCTTTGTAGAAAGAGAAATGATTATGATTTATGATTCTTGACAAGGCTCCTGTCTAGCCTTGTAGTGTCAGGTTGTTGCATATTAACAGACAGGCTCTTCACAATTCACTGAATGAGGTGTGATCAAAACACATGGCCTTTAAAACAATAAATAATAAATAACCACTGATACCATGTGTTACAAATACAAGACAAGATAAAAAACAAAATCCTCATATACCCACAGCATCTGAAAATAAACCCAGACGGCGGTTATATAATTTGGGGTAATTTTTCCGATTTATTCCCTTCCTGATGATGAGCTTGACATTTTGGACCAGGTCTCTGGGGGGTAGGGAGAACCTGGGGACTGTAGTGAGAGCCTCCAAAACAAACCCATTCTTTCTGTCCAACTGTAACCGTCAACATACAAAAGAGCCCAGAGAAGCATAACACTGGGGCCCAGGGGGCCCATATATTGCCCGGCCTGAACCACGGAATGAAATTGCTCTATTTTAAACATGTGTGAATGCTTCTTGCTCACCAGGGAGAAAGGACGGTCACAGGGCCAGCAGGACCAGCTACAAATCATTATGTGAGACACCCAGCATGCAAAATCAGCCCAACAGGCACCCAGGACAGAGATTCCTCCAAGCAATCATGACAAACCATGTGGGTTAGCAAACTTCACACTGTAAAAGACAGTAAGATTTCATGCAAACATTTAACATCTGGGCCTAATTACAAGTGTATAATATTTACTGGACCCCATGGAAATGTTCTTCGAAGGGCCTAGGATCTGGAGAGGTAAGATCTCTATGGTTCATACACTCCTCTTGCACCTCCTGAATTTTCAGAGGTAATAGAAAGGGGGTTGATGGTGAGGCTGACAGATGCCAAGGTCAAACCAGCCTCTTATGTAACCAGACAGGTGCACTCTGCCTACCAGTGCAGGTGTGACACAGCCTCCTATAGTAACACCTGTAGACCTGACAGGTTTACCACATTTCCACATAGCAGAACCAGGGGTTGTTTAATCATGATACTTGGAGTGGGCAATCGGCTGAGTACAAAATCTGAATTGGTGTGTATGTGTTTTTAAGTGAAATTGGTGGGGAGTTAGAGCGATTTGTCAGGGTAGGGGATTGCTCCAACAGACTTCAGCAGCTTTTGTCTCACTTTCTTTTGTGGCTAGAGCTCATAAAACATTAAGCACCATTCATACCAACGACCCGCAACAAACGTCGCCTCTCAGCTTGTGTCCAGCAGCAGAGAGTCAAAACTGGGACACCTACTGACAATTTTGTGTGTATTCAAGTAATTGCGGCCAAGAGAAAAAATGCTTTTCCTGGTCGCCATGGAGGGGAATAAATGAGCAATATAGCAGGCAGCTAGTGCTTTGAATGGAACTGTATTCATGGGTTTAGTGGCGTTACAGAGACTGCCATATGACCTTCTGACTGTTTAGTTCATTAAGTACAACACAGCCCTGGGTTTGTCAAAGTTGTTTTACAAGTTGTTTTTCTTTACTACTTATTGCGTATAGGCAAAACTTGCTCCATCACCTTTTTTTTTTTAAACCACATTCCTGAGTTGCAATAGTTAACAATTCTTCATTCGCAAACTGCTACCATGAGCAGTGTTCATACTAAGGCCTGTCTTGGCGTTGTAGCTCAACAGTTGCTTAAGTGCACATGTTGTAGAAAAACAAGGCGCCATTCATCTTTGTGTCAAACAGAACTTACATTCCACTATGGCCCCATATAAACGACTCCTCTAAGCTCAAACAGAGTTTATTTCTTTTGAAGTTTATTCTACGACGGAAAAACATGACACTTAAATCACCACAAACATCAACATCATCAATGAATATGTGGGATCTTGGTGACCCTAGTTGGTGGTCACGTTTGAGGGAGGGAAGCTTTGGGGGAGATGCTCAGCAAGGCCTCTCTTCCATGAATGCGGCACTGAGGAGATGCAGCACTCCACCGCTTATTTGGTGACTGGTTCATGAACATTGGTGTCACATGAAGACAAACCCACTGGAGTCATTAGCTGCATGTGCATGTGATACTGATGTTTTATTCTGTTGCTGTAACTTGGCAATGCCAGCATCTAACAGCAGGCTCTTACAGGCCACACAGGAAGACATTTATAAAATCCCTATTCCTCTGAATAACAATCTACCATTAAATAAAATAAAATATTATGGGGCTAAAAGGTACTTACTGTACTTACTGTCAAACATACACCTGTCAATCCTGGGCTCTGGTAAGTTAAATACAGAACTAGAGGAAACATAGAGCTAGATCTGCCTCTGTCCTTTACTTTCACTGGATGTCACCAATCCCCTCTATAAATATTTTATGGTGACCATTTTGAGTCCTTCCTAGTAACCTTGCAGTTTAATTCAGTGTTTTAGCATTTTAAATTAGTTCCTATGAATTAAATCCTAAATGGGAGTGCAGAATTGCGCAAAAGAACCAATACTCTGCTTCGATGTAGATCATGATGTTTATTATACTGAAAAATAGCATGTCCTTGTGGTAGTCCTGTTTTCAGGACTTTCTTGTGGAAAAGGTTTGCCCTTTCAGGGATTTATGAGAAGACAGTAACTGTAGCTCTTGGCCAGACAATTCCAGACGTTTGTGAAAGGGTGGATTGGCAATCATTAACAAATTTTAAATAGCCTAAGCCAGGTCAACAAAACATTATGCTCCCACCATATAACCCCACCTACGTCCAAAATAAACAGCATTTCCTTGTCAGGTTTACCAATATTTAAGACATGGAAACCAAAATGTTATTCTAAGATGGCATTTTTCTCAGTGCACTTGGGAAAACAACTGGTGAGGATAATGACTTGAGAAATCAAGCTACAAATGGCGAACTTTGATCCAATCTGATAGGCAGTCGATAACACCACTGTATTTACTATTTACTTTTAGTTCTCATCACTATACAGCTCTGCACACCTCCAACCATGTTAGAAAGGTTAGTATTAGCGTAATGTAGTTAGTAAAAGGTAATAACAGACATATGAGCTAAATTAATCAAGGCTGTTATATTGACAAACTAGTTAGTGTGGTGACTACATTGTTTAATCAGTAATAACAAGTCAACTACTATTTGTTAATACTACTGAATCAAGCTTTTTCAATTTTTTAGACACAAATTGCATGTTCATTATATTGAAGTATTGGTTATTACAGAATAAAGTAGAATAGCAAAGACACTATTCCTCAGATGTTTCAGGTATGGGTGTGTGTATTTGTATTTGTATCTGTGATTCAGACAAAGCAAGAGTACCTACGTCCAACAGGACAGATGACTAATGTCTCCTAATAAATGTGTCTGTCTGGCAGGTGTCACAACATACGACAGACTAATGTTGCACAGCAGCTTCCTTCTGCCTTCTCCTCAGGACATGATTAGGAGGTGACTCATTTCACTGTCAACCAGTAGAGAGTCGGATAGTTGCTAGAGTACAATATGTTCACTATGTCAATATAAATTACTCATTTGCTGCTCACACTTGTGACATAATGTCGACCCCAGTAACGGCCAAGGTGAATTATCATTACGATGAATCACATGAAAACATTCACTTGAATCTGGAGTCTGGCATCAGAAGTCAGGTCTTCTTTTGGGTTCGTTTAACAAGCATTTCTCTGTTCACGCCCTGAAACACCACATAGGTCTCCATTTGACCTTAATGGTAAACCGTTTCAGTGATATACTCATGTTCTGCAGATTCACTTTACACACTGAGGATGCTGCTGAACTCTCTCAATAGACAGAATAACATGACTAACAGCCCACCTGTCACAATTACTTTTATTGTTGTGCACTCTCACCTCACCCTAACCGTCATTTAAGTCATTTAAAGAGATAGATGTCTCAATATGTATAAAGAATGCCATCTTAACATTAATTGTCTATAAATTGTATGTCAATGTATATTCACTAAGATGTTATACCACTTATGAGGTTATATTATACTAGTTATGAGGTTAGCTGTTCTTGAATCAACATCATTTGTTGCATTACAGTCAGTTGGTAAATACAGAGCGGAGTAAACTCTGACCACCAATCAGTGATCATAACACAAACATCTAACAATATAAACAATCATATTTTCAAAAACTTACACCAGTTTGATATGACTTACTATGAGGTGTGTCGTAAATGCATGTTAAAAAAGGGATTAGAAGGGTGAACTGAGTTGAGGTGGTTTACCCTTCACTCCATCCCTGATCACCATGTGAAAAACTAATTCAATTACCCTCTCCCTAGTATTTTAATGTCACAGTGGTCCACTTTTTAGCAGCCTCACTGCCCAGCTTCACTTCAGACTGTCCAGCATCTCATTCATCTACTCACCAAGGCTCGGAGAGAGGACTCATCCAGGGTTGAATATCCCTCAAGAGACATTTTTATTTCTCTTGTCAAACACAGGTGAGACGAGCAGGTCTGTACAGTCAGTCTGGACGTGATGTGATGTGGTTCCCGGTCAGCGTGTAGCCTAGATTACTAACTGTGCTGTTATGTGTTTTGTCTTTGCAAAGTTTAAACACAGTCCCCGGTCGAGTCAGAGCCACAAACGTCTAGTTAATTAAGGCGAGGATAAACGTGATGGAAAGCATATTTCGATCCTCTTATGTCGTCCGGAGTTTAAGTGAAAGCTGAAACAGGAGGAGGAGGAATAAGCAGCTTTTGAACAGCGATTTCCCACTGAAAGTTGTAAGCCCGCCCCTCTCGCGCCAGCTTCTCCTCGCTGCTCGTTCAAATCGCCAACCGCTGGGTGGGATCGAGGACAGTGAACCGCCCTCAGGTATGAGGGGTGGTTAATGCCACAGGGGAGGAGACGCTAACCAAACTAGGTTTACGAAGCTAGGGGCTTGCTAATACCTGACCACCTTCAGAGGGGAAAGAAGTAGAAGTAACAGACAGATTCTGTACAGTCCCATGGCGCACTCAGTGGCAATGACCTGTGGAGCTAGTTAATTAGCAATTTATTTGAACTAGTAGGCTAACAAGATGATCAGCTGCTCTTCTATGGAGAACATACAGTAAGGTAGAGCTGTTTGTAAGCAAAAGCAAATATAGCTTATGACATGACATACATATACAGAAGCACTGCTTAGACAACAAAGTGTTTTATTATAAAATGCCAGAGAACGTTATCTTACATTCATGTATATAGTGTATGTAATGTTGCCATATGCTGTATTGCAGAGGTACAACCCATTGTGTGTGACCTAATTTCATTTGAATAGAACAAGAGGATTGTGGGAGTTCTGTAGGTTTAAGTGTCATGATACTGCTCAATAACAACTTATTCAATAGTCAGCCTTGACACTTGTTAGCAACTTCATATTTCTCTGAAGGCAGCGGCAATTATCCACACTCATCTAAACCTGCTGCCCCTCCAGGTTAGCTCAGATGTAAGAATAATCCTTACACCTTTTACCATCTATAATCGCTGCTGTCAACATGAGACAGAGAATCCAAAATAGTGGCAATGTTGTCAACACCTCTCCTGCTTCTCTGTTGCATTAGTCACCCCTCAGATAGACACACCAGATGAAGAGAACTCTACAGTGGTTCATGCAATGGTGAAGTGGCGATTGCCAATATAGCCTAAGTGGTAAACTGCAAAAATATGTATTACTATTCCTTTCGCATGGTCTTGATATCATGATTGGTAAATTAAAATGGGCTGTGTTTCTAAGTATGAAACATAGCATCAATAGAATAAATACTCAAGCCATAAAATTGGTTCATTTTTCATTAAAAACATTTAATATATGCACAAAACAAAGTCTCAAGAGAGGGTTTCTATTTGAGATAGGGATCACACAGATAAATCTTCATACATACAACTTCAAACGAATATGAAGTGGAGGCATTGCTTGAAAGCTATCAAGACATCAATTACATCATTTATATTATATAGCTTTGATATGATTTAGTTTAAAAAAAAAAGAAATTAAAGACAAATATTCAGAATAATGTTTGATTTTTTTTTTTCTTAGCCAGATGCATAAAATATGATGCATTCTTACATCAAATCTGTTCCTGAAGCCCTTTTTAGCAAAATAATCTATCAAAGTGCTGTAGGTTACATTGATGCAAAAACCAGAACCGGACACTGAGACAGACTTTTAAAGAAGATAAAAATCAGACAAATAGCACAGACAGAAGCATTACTGTGTATGTGTTAGCATAATCTGGATAGCTAAAAATCAAATTGAGGTAAAATATATTTTAAAATAATTTGTCAGATAAGGCTGGCCTTTATACATACAAAACATTTGAAACAAATGATGAAAAATAAGGAAAAAAGATGCTGATCACTAAATCAATTAACTTTCGTATTTAATAGCTAATCCTCTTCATAAAGTAAACTACAAGACACCTACTACTCACACAGGCACTTATCAGATGTGTTGATATTTTGATTGCAAAAGAGTGAAAAAGTGAGATGAGCGAAAGAAACAGGGAGATTTGGTGAGCATCTTTTTCTCCAGAGAGCCCTGCTCTCACTCTTCTTGCTGCTCTTCATTTTGCTTCTTAGGCAACTGAAAAAACAATGTGCACAAAACATTTCAAAGTCCTGGACTGACTTCATTCAGTACAGATAAACACTAAGAGGCTGTGTCAGAAGAGAAAACTACACCAGCACCATCCGCCACCTGTAACATCCCACCTTCCTATCCAAACTTAATGTTTTTAGATTGTTGGTTGAACACATCTTGAGGTCAAATTAGTTCTGTAGGCCTATATGATGTTAGCTATGTTGCCATATATCCACAGTCCTTTGTAATATTAAGGCACATGAAAACACACCGATTGTAACGTTTGCTATGCCCTGTACCATGGGCCTTCACACATCTCACATTTCATGATCAGAACAAGAGGACTGAGTCAGAAATGCTAGGTTTAGATTTAATTGAGGACTTAATAACATCAACCCTACAGACTGACATAGTTCATCATACTGTCCACTAGGAAAACACTAGGATTTGATTTAAAGACATTTTGAGAGTACCTTTGTCCCGGGAGTCCTTATTTTGGTTCGTCCTTCCTTGTTTTCTGGTAGCTGTGGTCTGGTAGACAAACAACATTTTAATTATTAATCTACTTATTAATATTGTATTCTTCCAGAACTTCCTTATGAAGCACAAATGATTGAAGTGGATAAGGAAATTCCAACTGGGTGACGACAGCTAAAGAAATCAACATAAAAAAATTAGTTTGAGTCATGTCAAACTGGCAGCTGAGGTTATTTTTTTTAAGATTAGATTAGATTCAACTTTATTGTCATTGCACAGAGTACAGGTACTGAGACAACGAAATGCAGTTTAGCATCTAACCAGAAGTGCAAATAGCAGTAAAGTGCAGAGTGTGCATATGTACAGACGTATGTACATATCTACAGACATAGATATTTAACTTTTCTTACCCCTTTTGAGGTGCAGAACCACACTTATCAGTGTCACTGAAAGATGAGTGAGCCCCGTCTGCCTCCCTGCCATGCTGAGGTCTGCTTTTCACATGAATATTGAAGTTGGACATCTTCCTTTGAGTTGGCAGACCACTGTAGCCTCTCTGCCATTCCCTTAGGTTTTGCACTGGTGGTCTCTCCCTGTCGAATCCAAAGTGCTCATCCAAGGGCTCTGCTACATATGGAAAACACACACATTACAACAACACCAAATGTACCAACCAAAGGTAGAACAATTCTGTTGTTTTTTTTTTTTAGTTTGAGTTGTCTGGCAGGAAGCAGGATAGCCTGGATGTTAAAAGAGATCACACTTATTTCTATGACAACCCTGCCCTGGTGTCTTTGAGCTATTGGTTGACCCTATGCTCTGATCACTTTGGTGATGTATCATGGGGACAGATATGTGAAGACACATTTCCAACAACACTGAATGTAATATGGTCATGCTGTAATTCCCAAAAATTACCTTGGTGCTTTATTCTCCTCTGCAAATCTGGCGAAGTCCGCCCAAGGATGTCTTTTGCAGGGACCAAGGGCTTTTTAAAAGATGCTTTTGTTATATTATTCATTGGATGGGCAGTACGGGGACGCAGGTCACATTTATCCTGGGGGAAATATTTGCAATGTTAAGACATTCTAATTGTTGATAGTACTAGGTTTATATATAAAAAAAGAAATCTCTACAGCAATTAAATAAATGTTATTTATAAAGTGTTGATGCAATTGATTTGAACTGGTTATTGCACATAATACTACTGCCTCCACTGACAAGGAGCATACCTGATGGTGGAAGACAACAGACTCCTCTAGAGCCACGCCACAGAACTCACATGGAATGACAAGATCGCCCCCTAGTGGACTGGCTGGAGGACTGTAGGAACCTGGAGAGACAGACTGCAAGAAGGTAGGGAGGTTGGAAGTCAGGGTATCGGCTAGGCTGTGCATCAGCCCCCCTGCACTCCTGGTCATCCTGTCCTCATTAGGTGGAGATGAGGGCTGCTTGCTGAAAGAGGCAAAGGCTGAGGCTGGACTGCAACCAGTCTGAAACAAAAAAAGGTATGCAAAAGGTTGAATGCTAAACTTGCTATGGATCTGGTCATCATGTCCTTAGTGGGGTGGAGATGAGGGTTGTTTACTGAAAGACAGACTGTAACTGAACTGCAACCAGTCTGAAACAAAGATAAGAGGTATGCAAAGGTATATAAAACCTTATTAGATCGGCACATTTATAATGATTAGATTTGTGCATTTTTGAGTATATAGAATCATTTCACAACCATTTGAGTATGCACAACCTTACTAAGGAAAGAGCAACCTCCAATAACCTTCAAAGTGCCAGCCGTACCCAACAGGTCTGCAACAGGCATGAGATAACTAATGCTATAACTATGCTATAAGTCTGCTCCAACTACTTCAAACATCTGCTCAGACTAGTTCATATGCATTCTGATCTTTTCAATCGATCTAAATGGACTGGAGCTTTAAAAAATTTAAAAAAAAAATTTAAAAAGCATGGCGGAAATAATTCCCAGGCTCAGCTCCAATAAAAATATGATCAGTGGTTAATTGAAAAATCACACATCAAACCTGATGCAAAATTAGGTCCTCTTCAGGAAACAGCTCTTCGCAAAACTCACAAGGCAGCATGGCATCTATTTAAAAAAAATGTAGGATAATTATTTCAGAATAGGAGCACACAATGTTCCTTTAATTGTTAAATAAACTAAAATGAATACACTGACTAGAGAATGACTCAAAGAGTCCCAATCAACATTATCTTGCCTGTCTGATCATGGTCCTGGACTGCACTCATACTTGTGCCAGTGGCGAGATTGTAGTAGTTGTTGGGGGGAGAGATGAGAGAGGTGTTAGAGGTCCTCCCAAGCTTGTGGTCCCAGACATCAGTCCAGAGGGGCCCCTCTACACCCTGGTCCCCTGCTTCCCCATCACTTTTCAGGCTAAGGGCCAACAGGTAGTCCAGGTTAGATGAGTCCTCATCCAGTGACTGGTCCACATGTGGCCAAGTACTGTTATTGTTGCTGCTGCTCAGAATTTCTTCCTGTTCCAGCACTAGAGCAAAAATAAAATGCAATTTGAAGAACAAATTTAGACTAGTGGGTACTACTTTGTCACAGGAAAAGCATTATTGACAAGTCATTGATAAACTCACAGTGGCCAAATGGTGTATTCCTAGGGGCAGTGTTCTTCCTGTCCCCTAGGCCTAGAGGTCCACAAGTACTGTTATAAAGTCTGGCATCAAGTGTCCGGGGAAAGGATCTGCGCTGCGCTGCACTAATATTGTTATTTTTGGGATGTTCCTGTTGGGCCCTCAAAAGGTTTCGGATGGAGTGGGTTTCAAACCATGCCCCTGGAGACTGTGGTTCTGCTGGACTGTAACTTGTTCGGCTGTTATTCCTCTCTTGGGGTGGTGTAAGGCTTCCACATAATGCTGGATGGACAGCTTGTTCCCTCAACATTACATTACACTTGCAGAGAGGGCAGGGCTCAGTGCGAGCCCCACAATAATCCTCATGCGCTTTGGACTGGCTGAAAACGAGCTCCAGGTCACAGTACTGGCAAGGAACCAGCCGCTGAGTACATTCAGAGCTCTGCAAGAGAAAATACTCATGAAGAAACACAATTGATGGTTTCAAGATTGTTAGCTATGACAATTATGAATGGGGAAGCAACATTTTTAGAAATACCTGATGGACATCAAGATGATTCTTCTCAATCTTCAAGCCACACTTGCATTTAATCTGAAATGAAAGTGAAGATGCTTTGAGGCTTAAATTCTGTTGCCACAGTCCTCAAGGCCACATTATGCCCAGTTTTTTTTACTTTACCTGTATATGCTCCTCTTCCTTGTGTTTCTGCAGCTCTGACCGGGGCACTGGTTCCTGGCACACCTCACATAGTGCGATGTTTCTTCGGCAGTGGATCTCATGAGTAGTGAAATTAGCCTCTGGAATGTCATGCTTGCTAGAGGTAGAGGATTGAGGACGAGCGTGTTTACCACCATGTCAACTTGACTGATCATCAAAAATGAGTTCATTCTTACCAATTTCCACAGAACTGCGTACTTTCATCTGCCATGGCTTCACCAAGGTCTAAGGGGCAAAGAAATATGTGGATAAATTGATGACACAAACAAGCTAGCGTTCCAGGAGAGTGTATGGCAGAGACAGGAGGTAATGAACTGGTGGGAAATAAACACCAGTCCGACTTTATTTGGTAAGCTTTACCACTGTAGTTACCAGCCACCATGACAAGCAACCAGATATCGTTTGGAGGTTCTGGCCACACAGTTTCTGGATTAAGTTAACTAATCGTGGCCGACTTTCGTTAGCGCAGTTAAAATGGCACCATCAACAACTGATTTAACTAATGGAAAAGTTAAGTAAGCTGCCTACTAACGCTAGCTAGCTAAGTTAGTTTCGGTTTCCTCACCCGTTTTCCAAGTAGCTAGCTGACAATGTTGTGTTAGCTAGCAAGACGATTCTGACTCGACCTTGATCACCAAACAGCTTGTGTATGGACCAACTGGAGGTGTATTTCTATCAGTTACATATCATACCACCTTGAAACAAATCCATTAAAATTTGGATGACGTTGGCTCGCTTAGCAGTAACGTTAGCGAGTTACAAGTCTTCCTGTTGGCTAACACTTCACGTCAGCTAACTTTATACTCTTAAAAACTATCGAGCCAGGGCGTTGACGTAACGATGGGGTCCGCCGTCCCCAAGTCCAGGCAAGAGGATAGCCGTTGTAAGGTTAATGTTAACTAGTTAACTCATAGATTTGTATCCAATTCTACAGTCGTAGACACCAGCTACCCAATTTTAGCTTGGAAGCAAATGAAAAATAAAACGTTCACTTCCTCCTCGCTGTCTACCGAGGCTTGATTTTGATTGGTTGAATGGAAGCCAGTTTCAGTGCGTTTGTCAAATTGGCTCGGGTGGACCAGATGCACCGTTCATCCAGACAACATACACAGGCAATTCAAACGAACACAGCGTTTCCTTTCAATGTTTATTAAGTTTTTAATCTACAATACTGCCATATCAGACATTTTTGTAAGGCACAGTTTTGTTCAGATAAAACACTGATCTTATTTACAGCAATTATTTCGATGCAGTACAAACATCCACACTCCTCTTCCCAGTTAAAATCACCACCCAATGATGTGAGCTTCACTGTAAATATATAAAATCTTTTAATTCGTTTGAAAACCCTTGTTCCTCATCTGATCCAAAGGGTAAAGTCTACAATTTATTTTACAATGAATATGAAATGTAACTCCAAGTCACAAAGCCAAAAGTTTTAAAATGAAAGGGATAAAAGCACTACATTTCTAATATGTGACTACATTCAAAGAAAGGATTTGTAGCATGTTCAAATAAAGATCTCTACCAAAATTACCCAGCCCTGCAAAAATACACTAATATTCCCCTAAACAATTGAACTAATGGATGAGTTTCATTTTCTGTCCAGACATCTCAAGGGCCCCCTAAGTGGATACATCACTTGCAAGTGAACCTAAGTCAAACATGTTTTTTCACATTACAAAATGCTTTAACTACTCTTTTGCCTAGGTATGTAAACAATGTGTTTTCAAAAAGTGGTACATGATGAAATAGACACCTTAGTGCACCTAATCACATTGTTTGGGTTTTGCGGAGCATTCAGTAAGCCAACATCTCGACTATTTTAACATGCTGACTGGTTACATTACCATGATTGTCTGATGTCAATTTAGGATCAAAATGGATTAGGACACAGAACAGTTCCCTCTCCCTTCCTCAGATGTTGCCAAATAAATAAAACATTTATATGTGTTTTGATGAATGTGGAATTACAGTTGCATTAGTTTGTGACATGATGGCACAGCAAACAGCCCTGCTGTTCCAGCCAGAAGTAAGTACAGGAAATTACCATGGCAATTGTACATGCACCAATAAGACAAATAACAAATCCACGGAAAAACTACATACATCTCATGTCACTCATCCTTATTGTGCACAGGTGCAATAGTTACTATTCTATTTTCCATGCCTGAGGGGAAAAGTAGTTAATACAAAAAAAAAATTCTGTGAAAATTAAGTACCAGCATTGAAGGGACAGATTCATAATTAATCGGCATCACAGAAATTGACTGAAATGACAGTAAAACTAAAATTTCACATTAGATTATCCTACTTCTTATTATGACATGTTAATTTTCACCATAAAACTCTTTGTTGGGTGAAGTGGTGAAATAAACATTTGTTTTTCTTATAACTCAGTGTTTGAATTCTGATTATAAAGAAGATTAAAACTATCACTAAGTATTACCCTAACATCTTTCATTTTACTATTTCAATAACCCTTGTGTATAAAAAAGTAGCAAAAAATGTGCAAAACACAATATTGCATGACCAAATTCAAATAGCAAAAATGCAGCAGAGTTGTTTTTTGTGGGACATTTCAGGGACAAGAATACAGTCATCTAATAATCGGCTATCCATTGTATCTCCTACCATGTGAATGAGCAAGTGAGAGGTCTTGTCACCGTATGTCAACAGAAAGTTATCACCAGTGGAACATGAGATACAGAACTCATGACAGACAGCACTCAAAGATTAACATGCATTGTTTTAAGTGCCTGCCTTCGAGTTAGATTAAAAACTCATGCTATGCACTTGTCATGTCATGGGAATTCCACCCATGACCTATATCATCCCGTTTCTCCCCATCTTCCCTGTTACTCTCTACTGTGCACTAATGAAGCAGATATAATAATAAAAATCTTAAATTGGGATATTTGGTCAACCTAATTGCAATAGCTAGAACTTAAAACAAAATTGCCTATCAATAAGTAAAAAGTATGTGAAATTCTTTAGACAATAATAACACTATACACCAACGCTTGAAGGAAAACAAAATCCCTATTTCCCTTGGTCCAATGTAGAAGATCAGTAGGTCACTATTACAGATTTGTTAACCACAATCCTGTGAAAAATATTTTTACTACACTACTCTCTGCTATCTGATCTAGAGTGACTAGAACGAGAAAAAAAGGCTCTGAGACAAGTTGAAAGACAACACAAGGGAGAAAGGGAAAAGTACAGTACAAACGTCCAGGCAAAGGAAGTAAAAAGAACAAGGCACAAAGTTTAAGAGTTGAGACTAGAAGTCACAGAGGTAGCAGTCACAGAGAGAGAAGGAGAAAAGCAAACAGTTAAAAAAGGGAGATGTGTGGTGAAGTGTCTATCTGTCCTTGGATCCAAGCTTCTCAATTAAGTCCTGCAGAGGAGCAAGCTCACGCCGGTCAATGAGGTTGAACTCCTACAAGACAGACACATATGTCATCAGATCGTCATGGTGCGGTTTCATCAAGCAATTTTATGATTATAACAATTTCTATGACCATTCCTTGCAGACCACATGCAATATGACTAGTGTTGTGGTTCTGTATAGCTCAATGGATAGAGCATAGCACTAGCGTGCCATGGTTAGGGGTTCAATTTGTTATTAACTTATGTTACTGTAGGGCACTCTTCCTGTCACATGTCTCTTAGATATACAGCAGTGATGAAATCCTACAATAGAGCATGGGGTAGTCTTACCTGAACAAAGAAAATGAAGTGCTTGAAGGAGGTGTTGAGATGGGCCTCCTCTTGCAGCTGCATCACAGAGTCAAAATGTTGGTGGTAGATGTGGGCATAAACCCTGAACAGGCGCTTCAGGATTGTCTTGGCCACAGACATGAAATTCTTGGGAAAGGGCACTCCTATGGGGACAGAACACGTTGGGGATGTTGATGTCAATTAGAGTGGAGTAGCAGTTTGATAATTGAAAGGCTTCAGAAATAGAGGCCCTTAGAGCCAGTGAAATGTTCAGGAGACTGAAATACACAGACAAATAACGTACAGTTTCAAGCTGCACTAGGCAAGATTTCGACGTAAAAATACCCTTGTCTTATCAGTCTAAATGATAAAATGTGGCTGCAGTAGAGAAGAGCGTCCCATCCGTCCCATTAATTGTGAAGCTGTAGATTCTCCCCATTTTTGCCCAAATTAAATTCTGGTGTCAGGTATGCACACTGGCGGGAAAAATTCTCTGCCCACAGAAAGTTACCAATCGAAACTTAAACAGTAATGAAATACACGGTTTCAGCCTGTCTCCGCCCAGCAGATTCATTTGAAAGAAGTCAGTTTGAGTGGTGAAGAATAAAGAAAGATGGGCTGTAAAACCAGGGACGGGGGGGCACCTCTGATATCCATTTAACAACATATTGGAGATTAGCCTAGTAGCTAGCTAACGTTACACAATCAAGTGGCACTGCATCTCAGGGCATTTTTGCGACATAGGGGTGTTTTGAGGTGGAGGATGTCTCTGCTCAAAGTCTCCGCTCATCTCCAGTGGGGGGCATCAACATTTTTGTTAAAAAAGGAGTCCACTCAGCTCATACTGCCTCTAAATCTTCAGTATTCCGTCACCGAACAGGGTGAAACTGGCAATGCAGCAGAGTTGAAACTTTCAACCAAAGGAGGCAAGAAAATACTTTTTTGGCCCTGAAAGCAGCCTGCTGACACTATATCTGAAATGTTGAATTTATGACCAGTATTGATAGGTTTCACCTTATAGAAGTCATGCAAGTTAAAAACATGTGATTTAATGTTGAATATCTCTTTCAGAATGAAATACAAAACTGTCTCTGGATGAAATCTGGATAAGCAGTTTACTGACATCATGTTACATGACTTCTGGGTACTGTATTGAAATGCACTTTGAAAGAATTCTAATGCATACGAGGGGGTAGGCCTGTCTAGACTCTGTGGTGCAGACTGGCCCTTACAACAGGGTGTAGGATAGTGCTCAGGCAATGGAAAACGAAAGGGATGGTGGAAATGACCAAGATAGCCAGCTATTTATAAATGAAACCATAGACAGGGGGTTTTTCAAAAAATATGGGGCCCTTACATAAATGCAATTAGTGTGTGACTAGGTAGGTGACTGCTTTTGGTCGGTATGATATGTGAGTTACCCTAAGTGATAATGATGCTTACCCTGTGTTTTTCTTTTGTTTAAATGTATTTTGTATGTATGTGTGTACATATGTATATACAGTGTAAGTGTGTGCATGTGTACATATATATGCACGTATATATACACGCATACTGTATGTACTTCTTTTCTTTTAAAATGTATTATTAGTTTTTATTATTATTATTGTCTGTATTATTTGCATTGTCTTTATGTTTTTGAATGTCTTATGCTTGTGGTGTTTGTTTTGTGCAAAGTTGTATTTGGGGGGGAAAAGCAATAAAAAAGTGAAATACCAAAAAATAATTCTAATGCATGCATCAATTGGGAAATATGAATAATTGCAGTTGGAATACATTTTTGCATTTGTTGTTCACGATGCCCGTTGGGCAGACCAGCCAGTTTGTCTGATGTTCAGATAAGTAAGGGTGTACTGTACTTCCAGAGTGAAATAGACTTTAAGACTTTTGAGCACAGCTAGCTGATACCATCCACCTGACATACAGATTGTACTAAAGCATTAACAGACACTATTCTGGACACACACACAAGTGAAACTGCAACCTATCTTCTCATCAAACAGTGCCAAATTTATCAACAAGTTTATTTGCCAAAAAGTTGATGAAAATCCATTAGTGACAAGAATCAAAACTCACCAATCTTGGAGGGGAAAAGTGTCTCATCATCCAGTTGATCCTGCACCCAGGTCATCAGGTAGTCGATGTACTTGGGAGCAGAGCATTTGATAGGCTTCTTAATATTGGTGCCATCAGCCCAGTGGTATTCATACCTAGAGAGAAAGACCGGAAAACAAGTTAGAGAAAAGCAAATTCTGTCAAAGAACATCTAATGTCATTCTACTCAACCTAAAGGGTGTATCCAATTGCTCTAAACCATTATATAACAATACATGTGTTACTACAGCCTTACAGTTAGATTTCTACTGGTTCTACTAGTTTGTCAGCTTAAGTTGGAAAAAAATGTATTTATTGGTCAACCATGATATGAAAGATGAGACACGTTTTGAATTTTTTCCTGAAATTGAACTAAGTCATTCCTAGGTGTATTTTGTTCAAAATTAATCTACAAATCCTTGTGCTCAAAAATGACTCTAGTGTCATTGGTTTAACTCATAATTTATGGCAGCTATACATATGACATGCACTCACCCTGCCTTTATGTCAGCAGAAAAAAGAAAAAAGAGCAGTAGGGAAAAGAGAAAAGTATCTATGGTCACATTCTTGATTGTGACTGTGTCAACAGGAAGTAAACGCAGGCCTCTTCCTCTCGATTACAGACTGAACATAGACAGTCTGGGAGGAAAGAGAACAGAGGAAGTGCCAAATCTAGAGTCTAAACTAACTAAACAGCTTCTACTGGGACCGCATGCAAGGTATAATTCCTGTTTTGTTGTTTCATGTGACGTTCAGATGATCCTTTGGCCTGAGAGTAGTCTGAACCATGTGAAATTGCAATGTATGGTTTGGTTCTCTTTTGAACGAGACACATTAGCACATTAGCCCCCACTGATTCAAAATGTCATAGAGCAACCATAACATGTTTAACCAACAACATTATGTTTCATGCTGAAGGAAGATTCTGCATTCCATGCAAAGCTAACATTTTGACTTGGTGTCGAAGTGATGGCTGGAACAAAACAAGACATCACTTAGCTTGTTAATAAACCTGCTAGCTAACATTGCATCATGAAGAATTTTATTGCTAGCAATAGTTATGGTCTTTGGAAAATTGTGCTAGCTACCTAGCCACTAGTAAACCAGTGGGCAGTCTTGGTTAACTTCTGCTTCGGCTCCCTACTGGACAAAGAAAATGTTTCTCCATGCATTTATGCATGGAGAGAATATTTACTGTTACCTTGGTCCAGCAGACATCACAGAGCAGCTGGTCTCAGTGCAGAACTCTGTGATGGTGCCATAAAGCATGTTGATTTGGTTGAAGAAATCCACCGCTGAAAAAGAGGATAAATGACAAAACATGAACAGAACAGAATAGTAGAAGTAGACTGTGACATATGAAGACAACCAGAACACAGACTGTGATCTCCAACACACCAGAAAGTGCACAACTGCAGCCAGGATACTGACTTAATATCTCAATTCAACGTTACTGAAATGCAAGACGTTAAAAATATATTTATTTAATGTATTATTATATTATATATATTTTTTTATTTTATATTTTGTCTCTTATTCAGTCTATGGAGAAACCCCCGGCTGTGCATCTTAAAAAGGAAATATCCTGTTTTGTTTTGTTTTTTAAACGGTGTTTGTTTGGTGGTGTATTTTTCACATTCCCATGGATAACTGGCCAAATGTACTACTATATATTAAATATTTCCAGCTCAGCTACAATGGAGTTTAATAGGATAAAAATGTTCAACTATCTAAATACCAATTTTAAACATCAGGTTATGGTGTCAGTCCCTCAGAATGAGAGCAAGGACTTTTTTCTCGACCGACCATTTTGTACCGCTGCTCAACAGTCATACAGAAAAAAATCCATCTTAAAAGAGGAAGAGATACCAATTTCTCTACTGTCAGTAGCCTCAATAGTCCACAATACAACACAGTCACAAGACATGTTGCATAAGGGTCATGACTCTTTCCTTTTCTCAACTGGAAAACCTCTCGCTCCACAACTGCGATGACTCTCTCCACCTACATGTAAAACCCACAGCTGAAATGTTCAGACACCTGCAAGCATATTCTCTGGGGGTAGTCGAGAGGCATTCTGGGAAATGTAGGAAATCACTACCTGAAGTAGAAGTAGACGAGGCAGGTTGAGGGAAAGTGGGTACAACAAAAAGGTAATTTACAAGACTTCATCACAAAATACCTCCTGGAATGCGTTGAACATCACAGATTGATGATACATAACAGTGTAAGAGTATACAGGTATTCAACTGCACCTTTCTTAATAATCCCTGATACAAACCAAAGCATTTTTATTGTATACCCTCTTATCACTATTCCCCTCCAAAAGTGAAGTTGACTTAAGTATAAAGCATAATAGCCTATGATATGTCCAATATTAAGTAATAAGATCCATTATCAGGGTTTTCCACATTGAGTTGCCAGCCAAAGAGAAAAAGTACCCAGCTAGGGTGGTCAGGGGTTATGCAGGGAAAACTCTTGCTGAACAAGCTTTATTTTGGTGTCTATTCATGCATTCTGACACATTGATTCCATTCAAAAGACAAGTCTTAATTACTGACTATTGGTTTACTTTCCTGTTTAAATGTTGCATATCGAGCCAATATTTTCTAATTATATAAAATATGTTTCATATGTTTCAACATTGGATTTGGTCAGACTCAGCAGTGCCATTGGGCAGATATCTGAACTCCAGATGTCTAGTGAAAATAACTGTGGTCAGATCTTTCAAGCAATCCAAGAAGTATTCATATACCTTGTTGCACAGTTGTGTGAGAGTAGTGTCTGAAAGACAATGTAGAGAGGGCAAACTAGAGTGTGGCTCCAAATGCTCCATTAAATGTTTAAAGCCCACATTTTCCATACATGGTCATCCAGTGCAATAACCTCAATAATCCTAATTTTTTTAAGCTTTTTTTTGTTGTTGTGAGGTAATTTCTCATTTTTTCAGAGCACATTTTCTGACCAACTATCTGTGAGAACTAATTGTACACCTTCAAATGGTGTTTCTTAGCTCTGCTCCCACCCCTTACAATTAGCTGTTGGACTGCTTTCAGTCTCAAATTTGAAGTAACCTTATTCCAGATGGTCAACATGACTGTTACCCAGCTGCTTCCAAACCATGCGCCACACTGCCTTAAGTGGTGGATGACGCTTGTTTACGGCAAACACTTTACATCAACTTACACAAATGGATTGGAGGGGGGGAAATTAAATAAATGGATCGATAAAACAACCTGTAGCAATATGGGATCGGGATCATCGGGATCAGCTCCATTTCTGACACTGGATATTGGATTGGTGCATCTCTATCATGCATATAACTTTACATATCTCTGACAACTAAAAAGTGTCAAATTACTGTCTAGCGTACAATGATAAAAACATGTGAGCAGTGTGAAGCATAGTGTAGGGATCATAAGCTTAACTTTACTTAACTTTCACACCAAGAGACTGTTGGATTGCATAAGATGGATGAAGTACAAAGCTTCTTTCTCCTGGACTGGCACCAAATGTGGACTTAAGACTATCTGATGAACAACTACAAGGCTTGTAATATCAATAGGGTGAACAGATTGAGGAGAAAACAATTATTATCCAATGTTCTCCCCCCTGATTTGTTATACATTATATCTATATTGGCCTTTGTATAACCTATTTTCAAACCAAAATATATAAAAAATGTCATGTTGTACATTCTGATATTGTATATTCCTTTTTTCTTTGTCTCAAAAAATTCACTGCTGCTATTTTGCAAGCCATCTTAATGTGGTAATCCATAGATTCTCACTTTCATTCATAAATTCCTTAACATGTTATAGATTAAAGCATCAGTTGTGTATGTTTATATGAGACTCTTTTGCTACATTCTTATTTGTATTGCATTTTACTTTGCTGTATCCTATTACTGTTCACTGCTGCAACTGCCCAACTTCCCCATGGGTTTCATCTCATTTTATCAATGGCCATGGCATTAAAATGCTAGTTCTTGCACTGAATGATATTGTCTTAAAATGTTTCTCCTTTACTCATCAACTCACTGTTGACAGCAATCCACTCATTGAGATCCTCCCCCTCAGGTAGCATTACAGCCTGCCTCAAGTTCCCACTCCCCAGCGTTGCCTCGGCATGTTTCAGCAGCTCATACTGATGGGAGCCCTCTGGGATGTTCTTCTTGGGCTTGAAGGTCTTGGATGAGCGACTGCCACTACAAAGCAACAACAGTGGAGCTAAGCATCTGCCTGAACACAGACAATTTAATTACAAGAAGTGGCTGGTTAGGAGGCGTGGGTGCCTCGGTTAGACCAGTAGACGTGTTATCAATAGTCGAGGATCCTTCCCGTTTGTATTTTCAGTCAGCAGACACAGGGAGGCATTCGGGCGAACATTATTAACTCGATGCTATTACGTTACATATGATTTTTAATCGCTACAACATTCAATAATAAAAACCGCATGACACTGACAAAGTTGGGTTTATGGCTTGTTTTCAGTGTGACTGCAATATGACTATGACATGCGTGGAGCAAGTAAAGTTAGGCGGAGTTACCGACTTTGTGCAATATGCAGGAAATGTGGCAGTATAACAATTTCGTTGCAGATACCTGGCAATAACATCGTTCTACATTTAGCAATCCACAGACGAGTTTAAGATAGCAATGATGAGGACGTTAACTAACGCTAGCCAAATCTCACCAAACGAAAGAGTGTGAACGTTAGCTAGCTAACCTGATGTTAGCTAGCGTTAACCAACAGGCTAGCTAGGTTAGCACGTAACGTTAAAAAAAAAAGTTGAAATTCGGCTTGTTAACGCCAACGCCAATGGTTGGTCAACTACATATGAGCACAAATCACTAAAAATAATAACAGTATCACGAAGTATGTTAGGTTAATAATGACTAGCTAACGTTAGTAACGGATCGTTACACTACCGATAACTGGCTTGCCTTCTTTGACTGTCTTACTGTTAAATAACGTTACATGCGCTGGTGTGACTTTCTACAGACCTTAGCTAGCTCAGACTGTAACTTCGCTACTTACAACAGGAAGCTCATCGTGGCAAAAGTAGTCGTTGGAGAACTAAGAACACAACTTCAAACTCTGGTACAGTAAAAGATAGGTTTTCAACTAGTCGCTCCGACCCACTTGTCAGCGCTGCTAGTAAGCTAACTGGAACCACAGCCTCTTCCCCTCTGTCTCTGCACCGGCCAGACAGTCGGCCGCTGTCGCCCTCACACGGTTTATTCAGGCAGCAGCGCTACATGTATCATCATTCCACTGAAACATTGGTCTTAATTGGTCTTAAATTGAATTGTCGAACTTTAAGATCACAAATATATCACCCAAACGTAACAACGTGCAAGAGCAAGATCACTTAATTCTCGTGTCGTTGTTTAGTTTATTCAGGAAACTACAATTCAACTGAGGAACACCCGCATGCTTGTGTTACGTGGTGTTATATAACACGCGCTTCCTATCTCAGAGGCTCTGCCCATAGACCGTAAAAAAAAAAAAAAGCTTGGTTGTCTGGAAGCATATGTGCATTAGGGGGCGTGGCTGTGAATCATACCGACGTAGATACGTGCAGGAGGGGGAAGGGCTATATAATCTTTCCGCACATTGAGTTCCTCACAGGCTCAGATCTGTCAGGAGGGTGGCTCCTTGCTTGTTACACAACCCTAACGTGGTTCCGAGTCTTCAACGAAGAACAATATGGCAACACTGAGGGCGCTTAGAAAACTGTGCCAACACTCGCAACATCAAGTATGTAGTCTACACATGTCCGCATTTAGGTGAGTGTGTCTAACAACTAACCATTCCGCAGTGTATTTGTTGCTCGATCTAAAGGCACTTTACGAGGTCTTGGGTAATTTATCTCCTTAAAGAAGGGTTTTGAATATCAATATACATCTCTGTCTTTCTGTTGCCAGTTTTCTATTACATGTAAATGTTTCGGGTTGCGCGTGGAAAAGTGATTTGTACCAAATTTCCGCCGTTTATCACGTTTTCGTGCTCCCCTAGCGTTATGCCGGTAACATTGCAGTGGTTGGATGGCTGATGAAATCGCAATGGGTGCTTGCACTTCAGGTGTGGCAGGGCTGGTTTCTATGGTTGGGGCTAGTGGCGGAGGTGTTACCCAGTACGCAAGGAGCTTTGAGCTACATGCATTGTGGCCATTCTGCTGGGAAAACATGTGGTCCTTCACATAGCAAATTGGGTGCGTATGTATCTCAGACAATGTCTCCTTGAAGACTGCACATTTGCAACATCCCGTGCAGTTTTTATTTGAAACTCGCTGAGATCAGCATGATCTTCATGATTGAACTACAACTAATGGGGTAATGCTCCGCACATCGCCTAAAACACAAACCTCGTGTGCCCTCTGCACATGATTTGCTACTTCAGAAGCCCAAGGTGAATGACCCAATAAAAAAGCTCTGTCATACATAACTCATTACAGTATATCACCACGTAGACAAACTTTAAATATTATACCAATTGGTGAAATGGATCTGGTAGCATCACATTATTGTGAGACAGCCACATCAAAAGCCTTTAATTTTGGGAGGTGGCTGATGCAGTTGCCCCTCACTGACCCTGGCTAATGATTGTACCTGAACAATCATTAGAAGAAGTTAACTAGAAGTTAACTGCTGTGATCCAGTTGGAAAAGGAAAGGTTTTCTTCTCAATAGACCAGCTTTGTATTGAGTTTGTGTTTTAAACACGAGTCTGAGATGTTTTGAAAATGCATGCCCAGCGTTAGTGACCTCAACACATTTTCTCTGGAATCTGGTACACTGGCCCCATGGTTTTCAACCTACTTTGCCCAAGGATGTGATGCTTTTCTAGGGGGGGGGGGGTTAATTACTTGTGGCAGAATGAAGGGATGATTACATCACTGTAACTGGCTCATTACTCTTCAGTTAATACTCCTCTGTGCATGCTCTTACATAAGTGCTGACCATTTCTATGCTTTTGAAATATGAACAGAGCAGCACCATCAGTCATCCTAATCTACATGGTGCAGCCAACATGTCCTGAATGCGGGGTAATCCAAGAGGTGTCTTAAATTTCAGTAATGACAGTGTCCCTTCCATCTATTTTTAGCCACCTGAACTGTCTATGGCTAATGTCTAGGTGTCCCAACTTGGTGCTGTGCATGGCAGATCGTCCAAAAGGCTGCCTGCCCCCTTTTTGCTTGTTCATACACATTTAGAGTCATGCACCATCACAGTGTGATTGAAAACAAGGACAGGACCTGTGCCAATAAAACATGTGGCTGGGTCAGGTGGAGCGGGACTGCATCTAATTTTGGGGACTAGTATTGGTACTTGCCAAGGTCTTGATGGTTGAGATTGATTACGATTCCACAGCAATCAAAGACACTATAGCTCGCAAGAAGATGAAGAGGGTTAGATTAAGACTGGCCAACTTATGCTATATCATTTGATCTGAAGTGGTGGGGATATTACTGTTATCTATTATCAACTAGTACGCGAAGAAACAAATTCACTGCATGAATGTGTGTTGGTGCCAAATAAAGTTGATTCATCAACCAGTTCTTCTTCTTCGTCTCTTTGCATACAAACTCTCAGGCAGGAGGCAGTGGTCATCTCAGGAAAGAAACTAGCACGACAGATCCGAGAGGAGGCACAGGCTGACGTGGAGGACTGGGTCTCCGCTGGCCACAGGAGACCCCATCTTAGTGTGGTTCTTGTAGGAGACAACCCAGCCAGTCACTCCTATGTCCTGAATAAGACACGGGCCGCAGCTGATGTTGGTAAGAAAAGACCCGCACACTCCTACTCGCACAGCGTAAAGATAATGGATCTGTAACACAAAAAAAAAGATTACCTGTGCTTGAGATGAAATTGTCTCTCTTTCAACCTCCCATAGGAATCACCAGTGAGACTATTATGAAGCCTTCAGACATCAGTGAGGAGGAACTATTGGACCTGATCTACAAACTCAACACAGACCACCATGTGGACGGCCTGCTGGTCCAGTTGCCTCTGCCAGGTATAGAATCACTAGACTAGTGGAGGGGAAGTATTAAGACAATTATACAGCCTTAGAAACGAATGACGTTCAAATATTATTTTCATAGGCATTTTCACTACATGATTTCTGAAGGCCATCATTTACAGGGAAAACTATGACCATCAGTATTTTATTCATGATACATTTATTCCACAGAGTCCACAATATATCTGCATTATGTTCCAGGTACTTTCCCTGTTAGAGGCAATAGTAGCCCTGTATGCTTCAATATGTTGACTGGCCTGACCACAACTCTCTTTCACAGAGCACATTGATGAGCGTAGAGTCTGTAACGCCGTATCTCCTAGCAAGGATGTGGATGGCTTCCATGTCGTGAATGTGGGTCGCATGTGCCTGGATCAGTCCACCATGCTGCCTGCCACTCCCTGGGGAGTGTGGGAAATTATCAAACGCACAGGTAAGGAATAGGAATTACCCCTCACTTCCTCTTATACTTGTGTTACTGAAACATTGCCCAAAATGGTGTCATCCCTGTAACTATCGAAACTTTGTTTTCTAGGTATTCCTACCATCGGGAAGAATGTTGTGGTGGCAGGACGCTCTAAGAATGTGGGCATGCCCATTGCCATGTTACTGCATACAGATGGACGCCATGAGAGGCCTGGAGGTAGGTTAAGATGTTAGGGTTGTAAAAAAGCTGTGTATCCATGCCCCTGTCTGTGTATGTTTGTGAGACAAAGGGAGAGTCTTAGTAACTCATACTAAACCTTAGTTCTGTTGTTGCAGGTGATGCCACGGTCACCATCTCTCACCGTTACACTCCAAAGGAGCAGCTTCGCCAACACACAAAAATTGCAGATATCATTGTGGCTGCTGCAGGTTTGCATCTTCCTCTTTTTAAAATGAAGTTTAAATCCTTATCTATCATTTGGATTTAACTGTAGTTTGTCTTTCCTGAATTATCAGGGATTCCAAACCTTATTACTGCAGACATGATCAAAGAGGGAGCAGCCGTTATTGACGTTGGAATAAATAGAGTCCAGGACCCACTGACTGGCAAGAATAGACTGGTTGGAGATGTTGATTTTGAAGGTAGGTGGTACATTGCCATTATATTTCTACAGGGATATACTGAAGTCTTGTGTCTCTATAAATATTTTTTCTGTCCATCTTTAGGTGTGAGGCAAAAGGCAAGCTTCATAACCCCAGTGCCTGGAGGTGTAGGACCCATGACTGTGGCAATGCTTATGAAGAACACCATCAAGGCCGCTAAGAACATTCTGCTGTATCCCCCTGAGAGGATTCGCATGGCGGCTGCTTCGTAATGGGCCATACTAAATCCCAGCAACAGTGACACATTCCAACCCCTGCATACACCCCTATCCCTTCAATTTTTATTTTACTCAGAGCAACTTGGCAAGCTCCCCTGCACGCGGACCGGAAAGATGATAGCTTTAAGGCTCTCTTCCTGCTGACTCCTTCTACCTTTCAGTGAAGCCAAGCCATGTGACTGTTACATATCACTCCTGCATTTACATAACAGGCTTTTAAGTATTTCTAATTTGCTATGTATTTTCCTGCAGCATTTTAGAGCTTTTCAAGGGACTCTGGAAAACATTGTCTATTTATATTTCTGCATTAATTTAATATTTAAACAGGAATGGAATGGGCAAGAAAGAGGTTATAGGTTGTTATTTTAAGTTGGCAAGCAAATAAAGCAAGATGACTGAGTCTCTTTTACGTCCTTCATTTTGTTTAGCCTTATGTACCAAGAGGGTTAAGGGCTAACAACATCAGGAAAGTATGTTTATCAATATAAGCTTTAAGGATTCACAAATGCCTTTTTGTGTAAAAAAAAAAAAAAACATTTTGAAATAAATACTACAAATATGTTCTTTCTTTGTTGTTGTTCTTTACAATGGTTTAGCAGTGCTCAAACATTGACTTTTGCCATACATTGTAAAAATGTGACCAGCGTGTTGTGTACTCATTAGCTTTGTAATGTATCCACATAGACAAACATATTCCAAATATGAAATGCTTCTCTAGGGTGGCTTAAGAGCTATCATTATAAATTATTGCTTACTAGAACTCACTAAATTTCAAGGGAAGAAAATAAATTTGGACATGTTTATATTTAAGGGATAAAATCTGCCTTGCTGGATTTTGTTTTTCATAAAGCGCAAAAAGCATTTTAATATAGCCTAGCTTTTTTCCAATTCCATAGCTCATATGAAGAGTTTGGTTCCAAAACGAGAGATCCACCTTTTGGGGGGAAAAACAACACAAAATAATTGGCAGAACAAAATTAAAACAAATGATGGTACTTTGTAAACGACAGAAGGCAACCTGGGTACTTGGCTGACAAATGGTAACACGTTGCCGACTGGATCCTCTGTACTTTAGAGATATTTAATGATGACCTAAAGTTGAAATTTTTTTTTTAAATGTGTCATAACGTTTTAGAAATCAAATTCATATCTCTGTGTAAACATTTATGAATAAGGTAGTCATAATAGCTTGTGCTGTGCGTGTTCAGAGGTAGGAACGAAAGAATTGGGATTTTCTTCTACGGACAGAAATTGAGACCGATCACACTTCCGTGTAAACCGGAAAGTAAAGCGAAGCCTACATGTAAGAGAGCAGCTGCATTATTTATAGATGATATTAAAAAACATTTTACGTGGGGACTTGCTGTCGTTTTCTTGACTTGGTTATGGACCACAGTAGATCACCCGACAGACACACGGAGGGGGCCAGCAGACAGGGGAGGGAGAAAAAACACAACACGAAGAAGAAACGGAGACGATCCTCTTCGTCGTCGTCTTCATCATCGTCGTCGTCTTCCTCATCCAGCAGGAGCCCGAGTCCCAAGTCGTCCAAGAAAGCCGCACATAAAAGCCAAGGTCGGTTTGTTTACACCTAGTTAGCTAGTCAGAGTATTGACCAGTTTACTGTGGTAGGACAATCAATGAGGATGGAAGGACTCTGGTGAACGTCTTATCTGTCTCCCTCTCTTTCACTGGCAGATGTGAAAACACGAAGAAAGAAAAGAAAAAGAAGTTCCTCATCTTCCTCATCAAGTTCTTCCTCATCTTCATCTTCTTCATCCAGTGACGAACATACAAAGAAGAAAAAAAGTAAAGCCAAGAAAAGGAAGCTAAAGAAGAAAAAGGCAAAGGTTAAGAAACAGAGGAAAAAGGAGAAGAAGAAAGAGAAGAAACTGAAGAAGCGGGAGAAGAAAGCAGAGGTCACAAACATGTTGCCCAATCCACCAGGAGAAAAACCTCCATCGTTCTTAGCGATGTGGCAGAGTGATGAAGGCACCGCTGAGCTCGGACCTGGTAGGATATGATAAGAGTCATCTGTTGTTAGGGTTTTACATTTAACTCAGTTTTCTTAACAACCACCAGAGATTGAATTACAAAAGCAGTCAAGCCATTGAGTGTGTTAGGCTCTGTTTTACCCTACAGCCATGACAGATGAGCAGAAAGCCAGGCTCTCCACTAAGAGGCCCCTTACCAAAGAGGAGTACGAGGCCAGGCAGAGTATCATTCGCAGGGTTGTGGACCCTGAAACAGGACGCACCAGGTATGTCGGAGCTAGAAGTAGATCATCCGTAACAAGTGAATTGAACGATTTCTGCCACGCAGGCTTTTACTGTCTGACCTTCTTAAATATGAGAACCTTCATTCATTCAGATTGGTAAGAGGTGAAGGAGAGATCATTGAGGAGATTGTCAGCCGAGAAAGACACAAAGACATCAACAAGGTATAATATAAAATTTCAAGTTGAGCTTTTTGAAATGAAGATGTTGCCCTGTATCTAACAATGAACTCCCTCTCCTCCTACAGCAAGCTACCAAGGCAGATGGCAACTCCTTTCAGAGGAAACTGGGAAACAATAGGTAGAAGAGTTTTTTTTTTTCCAGGGCTGCTATTGAAGGTGGTTGTCGTCACCATAGACGGAACCATCTCTGTCAAATATATGTAGTTTGTACAGGGAATACATCTGCCTGCCACTACCTTGGGGGTTGTACCACCTCATTACACAGAAACACATTTTAGTAATGAAATCTCAGCAAACCACTGGTTCCAAATTGAACATGAAAACTCCAATCTGAACTGAAGAACCTCATTAATCTGAAGCTGACTTCTCAAGACATTGCTCAGACTTTGACATTTCAACATGAATTAACTTTGAATAAAGCACCAAAGCTTATTCAAAATATTCAGAAATGTATATTGTATGTATTAACATGAAGACTCAAACACTTGCCTGTAATTAGTAGAATGCTGCATATTTTTTCATGCATGTTTCAAAGTGTTTGAATGGCTGAAGTTCACCAAATTAAGGATCAATACTCTATAGACTGTGACCCAGGATGTGTTTTCTATGCCAGTTCTACAGATGGGTGATGCTTTAGACTAGTGACTGTAAATAAGTACATGCTAACTCTTAGTTAGCTTGTACTTAGCATGTTTCCTCTTTTGAAATGGATAAATGAATTCATGTCTACTTAATATCAAACATGAAGAAGCCAACAGGTGTGTTTAGTATGTGATTGTGTAAACATAGTTGATTTTTTTTTTCTTCTTCCTTTTTTTTCCCTATCCTGGCCAAATGCTGTTCGCTAACTCTTTTGCGGTGTCCACTCACCCATTGTCCTCACATTGATTCTTTTTGGATCTGAGAATATATTTGCACTTGTGTGAATTGATCCCATGAAAATAAACAACTTCTCACAATGAGTTTTCCATTCATATTCCTGCTCTCTGAAGAGACCATCCTTGATATCCAGTTGAACCATCTCATTTTTCACTAATGAAAACCTTACTCTTTATGGGGGGGGGGAAAATCAGGAAGCCAAAC
>OOFE01051101.1:3932-29640 GCA_900323365.1 Monocentris japonica | reverse complement strand
CGTTTCTTTGTTCTTCATATCTTCTTTATACACTGTACATAAAAACACAAGGGCATGGATAAAATGAAGTTATCCAAAACCTAAGATACACACCCTGTACAATTAAAATATTGTCCAAGCTTTTACTAAGGTATTTTGTATCTACAGCCCATGAAAACTAACTGTTGATGTAACAGTTAGGGCATTGCATTAACCAGGGCAACAAGAGTGATGGCTTGCCGAATTGTGGCTGAAATACGTCAAATTCAATCTAATAGATTTCTCCTTTGTACAATTTGTATTACCATTTAAATAACAAACCAAAGCCTTATAAGAAAATATGGCCTTTTCCTATTTCCGTACAGCAAATTTTTGAATTTTCTGTTCTTTTCCATAAAGTGAATTCAGACTATAGGTGTAAGCAACGTTAAATCTAGGCCGAGCATAACAATGGTCAATGTAAGGCAGAAGAGGGAAACGTAAGGCCTCTGGTAGTATCTGTATCAGTAGCAGAATCAGAACGATTGTCTGCCCAGAGGTATCCAAACTTCACAGATGATTGCACAGGTTGCACATCTTTACATTCTCTGGATTTTAATATCTAGGCGAATGGGATTTGAGGAAGGGAATTATGCTTCAGTAGTTGTGATCTTTAGAAGAGTCCATGATTTTAGCATTGTCTGTCCTCTCTCAAATCACTTTCAATGTACAAACAGAAATACTTTTAACCACAAGTTTCCTTCGAGTTGTCAATACGGTTTTAAGCCAAATAATGAAAGGGTCAATATGCAGAGGGGCAGTAGTTTACACAACACAATATCAGTTCTTTCGCCCTGTTTGCCCCAACCAAGACAACAGTCTACATTCCTGAAAAAGCAAGTTATATGTACCTTTGCATTCGGGGTTTATATTTCTAGGTCACTTGTTAATTGGATTCCTGTAGGCCTGAGTAAGTGGCCAAGTATAGGAACGACACGCTGAAAACAGACTAAAATCTAAAGAGCATGTCCGTCCATGGGGGAAAATGTACATTGTGTATGATATAAGTCGTAATCTTGGTCTCCATATTGGCATTTTCTACTGTCAAAGTTTACCCTGACATATCAGTGCCAGTTTGTTGTGAGAAAATCTCTACTTTTGTAATGGGCTTTAAAAATGTTGTGACATACTTGTTAATCTGCCTCCAACCACTGGGCACCTATACATGCTCATATGATGCCATGTATCTTCAAATATCCCCTGCAATTTGACGTCTGTAGTATATGTGCCTGTTCACCTGATTGTCAATGCATTGTGACGTTTTCTCAACACGGTTAGTTTGTTCTTGTAGTATGATTGAGTAATATTGCACGTTTTCCCTTACATTTCAGCCCATATTGGTCCATTGCAGTCAGTTCTATACCTAAAACAGGGACAAATATACATCATTTGAATGAATAAACCATCATTTGTTACCCCTTTCAGAAATAATTGATCAACAGCATAAAGTGACAAGAAAGTATGTCTTAGCTCTATGTTCCTACTTTTCAAAGCATATTATACAGAATTTACAATTTGCAGTTTTCTTCCTCTGAAGGCGCTGCAAAACAGAGAGAGAAAGAGATCTTAACCTAAGGAGGATTATCTATGAGCACATTCAATGCCTCATTTACAGCTTAGGGATAACCAGAGTAGCCGTATCCCCAAATTTCCAAAATATATAATAACAAACGTACAATATATGACACAAGATAGCAGTTCCATTGATACATTTCTAGTGATTTGCAAGATAAAACAATAAAAATACAATACTGTGCCAGGGATAGACCTCTTGTGTATTGGCTGCTGCAAATGAAGTATGAGGAGAAAAACTAAAATGAATCACAATGTAGCTAAAATAATCTTAAAACACATTTTGTTCACCAAATCAATACGTTTTAAAATATTTATAATCATCTTAAATAATAATAGTGTATCCTGAATGTGCAGTGTTTTCCCCCAGAGTAAAGAAGACACTTGAAACTGGCCTCTCAATGGACCAGATACCAGATCTACACTATAATATACTATAGTTATATACAAGCCTTGGTAAGGCATTGAACTCTATACTTACACAATCTAGTTTTCAGATCGGTTCCATGTTTACACATGACATTTGATTCAGCTCCTTTCCATTCATATACAGCATATCATTCTATACTGTTTACTTTGGCACATAAACCATACAGTAATAGGACTTTACCCTATAGCTGATACATTACTTGTTGTATAGGCAATTACAGCAGTGCAATATTATAGTGTATTGTGATGAAATGCTAAAAAAAACAAAAAAAAAACAGGAACAGTTTCAACTGTAACCATAGTTAAAGGGTAACTTTGTCTTTTTTCGTCATGTGATATTTGGGTGGTTCTCTGGCCTATAAGTCTACAGAACAGGTGGAACTAGAACGTGGATTTGTCTCTGGTAAGAGCTGTACCAACATCGGCAGAATCTAGTCATTACTCTTTATAAATGCCAGTCACAGGAGCATATGCAACACGCTGAATCCTTCTTGGTTAAATAACGTTAAATCAACATAAATATCACCAAACCATTGTTTTGACTTCTTGTTGTTGATAAATGAAGATAATTGTGCCCAAAATTTCACAAAAATATTATTGTTGGCTAAATTGTGTTTGTATGGCCAAATCCAGAAAACAAAAACATTCAATCCAGATGGCTCTCTGGCTAGAATATATCTGAATATCACATAAAACAGGACATAGCTTTTTAAAACAATTGATTTATAGGCATGGTTCATGTATTTTGTAGTTTTTGTGCTTGAAGTGACCACAGTAGTCAGTCACAGCACAGTAGGCAACACAGTGGAGTGACAACACCATGTGGAACCTAACATTGGCAGCTGTGACCACTTTCTGTCATTTGCCGCAATATACAGTATGCCTACAGAATGGGGGTGCTTGTGTATGGAACCAACTCCAATCTAAAAGCCTATTTTAGGAGGACATGTGCTAAGATGATACTGATAACTACACCGATCAGCCATAACATTAAAACCACCTGCCTAATATTGTGTAGGTCCCCCTCGTGCCACCAAAACAGCTCTGACCCCTCGAGGCATGGACTCCACAAGACCTCTGAAGGTGTCCTGTGGTATCTGGCACCAAGACGTTAGCAGCAGATCCTTTAAGTCCTGTAAGTTGTGAGGTGGGGCCTCGATGGATCAGACTCTTTTTCCAGCACATCCCACAGATGCTAGATCAGATTAAGATCTGGGGAATTTGGAGGCCAAGTCAATCAATACCTTGAACTTTTTGTCATGTTCCTCAAACCATTCCTGAACAATTTTTGCAGTGTGGCAGGGTGTGCAGTGTGTGCATTATCCTGCTGAAAGAGGCCACTGCCATCAGGTGCCATCTCTTCCCCGGGTAAACGACACACACGCACCCGGCCGTACACATGATGTAAAAGAAAACGTGATCCATCAGACCAGGCCACCTTCTTCCATTGCTCCATGGTCCAGTTCTGACACTCACATGCCCATTGTAGGCGCTTTCGGCGGTGAACAGAGGTAAGCATGGGCACTCTGACCCCATACGCAGCAAGCTGCAATGCACTGTGTGTTCTGACACCTTTCTATCATAGCCAGCATTCACTTTTTCAGCAATTTGTGCTACAGTAGCTCTTCTGTGGGATCAGACCAGACGGGCTAGCCTTTGCTCCCCACGCGCATCAATGAGCCTTGAGCGCCCATGACCCTGTCGCCAGTTCACCGGTTGTCCTTCCTTGGACCACTTTTGGTAGGTACTAACCACTGCATACCGGGAACACCCCACAAGACCTGCCGTTTTGGAGATGCTCTGACCCAGTCGTCTAGCCATCACAATTTGGCCCTTGTCAAAGTCGCTCAGATCCTTACGCTTGCCATTTGTCCTGCTTCCAAGACATCAACTTCAAGAACTGACTGTTCAATTGCTTCCCAATATATCCCACCCCTTGACAGGTGCCATTTTAACAAGATAATCGACGTTATTCACTTCACCTGTCAGTGGTTTTAATGCTGTGGCTGATCGTGTATATTCTAAATAGTATATAATAAGAAACAGTCTGGTTTCCTACAATATTAGCTAGATCTATTTGTGTTGTGTGTGCACATTCCTGCTGAATAAAGGCGTCTCTTGAAATGCATTTAACCTTTGGATGATCTTTAAAATAAATACAGCCATAATCTCTGTCCATAGCTGTTTGTGTTGAGTGTGGCTTAGTATTGGTGTTGGTTTTACAAAGAGTGGTTTGTAGCACCAAATATTCTCATTGTGGTATTTTCTCATCTGATGCAAGCCGACCGCTTTTCACTCTATTTACATGAATCTTTCTGTATCCCTTCATGTATCACTTACTCAGTCCTGTATCTTTAAGTCACACTCCCCAAGGTATTTGATTATGTCTCTCTTAAAACTCTTAACTCATTTTGGGCTAAAAACGCCTGGTTCCAGCTTGGTGCTGCTACTGCGGCCCCAACAGCTGGCTGTGATGCTCATGCTGCGCTGGGCTGGTCCCTGGCTGTGAGCACGTTCCAGTCGCTCCCGCTCCAGTCGCTCACTGTCTGACTGGCTCTGTGTGCGCTCTGGTTTGTTGTGGCCGCTGCCTGTGGGCGAGCTGGGAGCCGGCTGGGAGGAGATGGTGCGCAACAGGTGGTTCCGCTTCCTCAGGAAGTCGCTGTTTGCACCCAAGCCAAAGCTGCCTTTACGTAGCACCATGCGGGCACTGCTGGTCTTAGCAGGCCGCGAGCGTTGGTTGTACTCCAGCTGGGACAAATGGGCTGCATAGCCCTCTGTGATAAACTGTTGAGAACACCAGAAAACAGACATGAATTCCTGTGTGTTTGCATGTTCTCTTGACCCTGCCTGAGGCAAAGATATTGCACTGGATGTGAAAGTTCTGAATGCTCTTTTTCCCCAAGATGTGTACACAATAATTAAACGGGTACCTGGCACTGCTGCTGCATCTTCTTGGAGGGTCTACCAACAATGTATATTTGGGAAGGAGAGAGACCAATGGAGGTGTAGACCGTGATGTCTTTGGTTGAACCATAACCGGCAAAAATCTTCATGTGAGCCTGGCAGCAGTAAAATAGCGTTGAAAAGCATTGCTTTGCACTGTATATTTTTTGTATATTCTTGTATAGCACTTTTATGTTTTTCATAGTAATTCCAAGACAGCACCATTATCATGCATTTTGTTTTCACCTTCTAAAACATGGTCCTTATTTATTCCTCTAGGATCAACTGTGCACATAGAGAAAACCTACATACAAAACTGCACATAAAACCCCCTAGTCCTCCTATCCTCCCGGGCTGACCTCCGTCAGGGACTTGAGAAAGTTGGCCTTGTGTCTGAGTGGGTCGTGAACCAGGCCATCACAGAAGGAGACAATGCCATGAGGGAAGTTGTGCTGAGACAACCAAGCCACCACTCGCTGCTTCTGCATATCTGGACGTCCCGTCACATAGATAATCAGATAGCCTAAGTCCTGCCAGTGCCTGAAATAAGAAGATAATAAGAGGTATAGAAGAGAGAACAGAACCAAGACATAAATTGCTCTGGCAGGCGCTTAAATGTTTCAACCTGAAAGAGACTTTTGTTCCCAATCCCCAGGAAGGAGAGGTGAAAAAGAGCTTGCTACCTGACTACATCCACAGCTCCAGCCCGCACTTTGGGGTCACTGCCCATGATGGACACACTGGCAGCAAATGAGCCATCTATGCTGAATACCACAAACTCAGTTCCACGGGGAAGAACTGTCAAGTAGCTGTCGGCAAATGTGTGGTCTCCCCTGGGGATTCAAAAGAAAGACAGAGAGAGACAGACAGACAATTACAGAGGAAAACAATTTTTTTTCTTGACATTCAACTTGAACACTCTCAGAGACAAAGTGTTCCTTGTGCTTGAGTAAACTCTACAAAAGACAGAATGACAAAGCACCCATTATTAGGCTCCCTGTACTTAAAATAAAAACGGCACAATGAGCCATTAAGTAAACCAACACTCATTGTTAGGCTTTGAGTATGTAAAACGTGCCAAACTGGTCTCACCTGACAACCATTTTAACTGGGTAGACTCCAATGCCCAGACGCTTGCTCTCTGGGATAACAAAAGACACACGGCCACTACTGTTGGTCACCTCTGTGTCAAAGTACACCCATTCTCCCGATGGAGGCTGGGTCATGATGTGGAGGTCAACCTGCACAGGATTGGAAAACAAACAAAACCATTTAATACAAAGACCAACACGTACATAAAGCATAAGGTCAGACATTCCTGATATCATAGTCTATGTATGTTGTGGTGCTGATAAAAGAGAGTCCACCTTCTCCCCGGTCAAAGTGACCATGTCCAGAGGGCCGTACATGAAGCGACCTGTCACAACCTGCTGGCAGTCTTCAATGAACACGGCATCGTTAACACGGTGGTTGGCTGTCACATTCTATCAAAGGAGTACAAATATAGATGCACACTGAAATGCAGTTTTTGTCCATCTCATCTGACCAAACAAATGCTCACCAGTATTCCAAAAATTGATGTTGAAAGGGTCTTTAGTAAAGCTGCAGATCGGATCCCTACCCTGATCTTCACATGGGTCCTCTTCCGGAGCCACTTCTCTCGAGGTTTAGATGGGGTGAATTCTGACACCTCTTTTCCATCCAGTTCAAGAATGCTGGAGTTTTCATGCCTCATGACCTACAGCAGACATTTATATGACTCGATGTCAATGACGATGTCCGGCAGTCACAGACAATAATGGTGGTTATTATGCTGTTGGCTCACCTGTCTCAGGAGAAAAGACACAACATCGGTAGACTCCCAGTAAGATGCGTGGAAGAGGTGTGGTAGTGCCACAGTGGGGAAAGCGGTCAGAGCATCAGGGCAGTACAGGGCAAAGTCCATACGCTTGGTGCCCCACCAACGTGCTGCAACTGCAATTGGAGTGGAGGGAAGTAAGAATGAAACTGTGAGAGTTGTTTGCGAGGTGCATGATGCGAGGCAGAGGTGCCAACACACCCTTCAAACTAAACCACCTCAAAAGAATGTTTCCAATCTTTGACCACAATCAGCACAGATCCCAGCAGTTCTTCAGCTGCAGGGAGGCAAGGCAGAAGTTGGTAATTGTTATTTCCCAGCAAAATCAAGTATTGAAATCCATGTATAAGGGAGCAAAAATATGTTAGACTGTTACAAAGTACCCAGGTTAAACATTAATAGAAACAATCAAGCATGCTTTAAGGACTACACTGACTTTTTGGAGAATTGGCTTGTTGGTCAACTTACCTGTTGCTATAGGAGCACCAACAAAATCAGTATGTTAAGTGCCTGTAGGCAACTAGCATTATCTAACATAAGAAGATAGACCATTTAATCATCCAGAGATGGTGATGTTTTTTTTTCTGCCAATCCTCTCCTCACATAAAGGGTAAGTTGTCCAACAGGCCAATTTCTTAAAAAATAGGTGTAGTCCTTTAATGGTGTTAGTATGGTCATGAGAAAAGATGGAATATGGATTTGAAAAGATATGTGATAGTAAAATTATTTCCTGAACAACTCTGTCAGGCCTATACAGCTATAAAGAGAGTGCAGCTTGTAGACACAACCTGGATATTATACATTATCCCTTACCAAAGGAAGTGAATGCCTCAAATGTAACCTGTTTATACTGTTTATACTGTCATATTACATATATTTTGTAACCAGTTTATACTGTAAATATTGTTCATCCTGTACATACAGCATATTCATATCTAGCCCTTACTGTTTATTTCATATTTATCTACTACTGTACATATGCACACTCTGCACTTTACTGCTATTTGCACTTCTGGTTAGATGCCAAACTGCATTTCGTTGTCTCAGTACCTGTACTCTGTGCAATGACAATAAAGTTGAATCTAATCTCATCTAATCTAAAAATACTGAATGAATGAAGGGGCCAATCATTGAAGCAAAGCGGAGGAAAAAAAGCAGAGGCTTTTTAGAAAGAAGAAGCACTGGGGATACGGATTGCAATCTAGTATGAAAAGTACAAAAGGAGGGTGGACAGAGGGAACTGTAGGCTCAGGCTGACTAAATTAGTCCCCTCCCTTAGAAGAGTACCTTGGTCCACTTCAGCCTGGGAGTCCAACGAGACCAGGTCAGATATAGCACAGTCCAGGCCAGCTGACAGGCACCTCTCAAACTGGCCAGAGGGACTTATACCTTCACTAGCATCTGCTTCAGAATCCAGTTCTGCCACTAGTTCTGCCTCGGGACATCCTGGGTTCTGTCCAGTCTCTGCTTTTCTACAGGATTTAGGAGGACTTCTCTTTTGTGATGAAAGTGCGAGTTGGGACAAAAGGCTGAACTTTTTGGATTGGTTAATTTGGCATGATTGTGCTATGGGAAAGAAAACAAAAAGAAAGAAAATCCATGAAAATAATTGATGCATTATAGCATGAAGGTGTATGACAGTCCATAACAGTTTGAAAATAATGCTGTGATGTGTCTGGTTTCAGTTAGCTTCAGGAAATTGCTGATCGATAGCCCTTCAAGGGTAAAAGTCAGAACAGGAAAAGAATGGTTAGTAATGGTTAAGTTCGTAGGGTAGAGTGATATTGCTTAACTACTTTTGATGTCTTTGTCTCAAATGAGTAGAAAGTTTTCATAATCATTCACGTGATCCTCCAGGACTACAGGTGCTGGAACAGCTCTGTACAGAACATTTTAATATGAAACAGAAATGCTCTAGTAACAAAAGTAAAGGTGAGGGAGGGGGTGACTTTGGAAGACAATCTCACATCAAACACAACAGAGAACTGGTCATCTCAGCCAACATTGCAATAGGGAGTGGACAATGCAGGAATGGCTCAGTGAAGCAGGTGTCTACATGCATTGCAACATTAGATAAATGCAGCACTCATTCATTGCATTTACATTTGGACAGTGGGTAAGAGTAAGACAGACATATAGTGAAAAGTGGCGCTAAGCTTGTTCTTCAGGACAATCTCTTGGGACTTTGAATTTCAGTAGGTGGTCGACAAAGCACCTTCTGAAGTGATGTTCTCCCTATGATTCAGGTGTTAAATGTGGCTAAGCAGAGCTAGCAAATGAGTTGGGTATTCAGGTCTACCTGGCTGACTACATTGCTCCAGCTGGAGTGCAGGGTGTGTGTAGAGTCAGAGTACAGGTTGAGAGTGAGAGAAAGATGAGGGAAGTGAGTTCAAAAAGTGCAATGAAAGAGAAACAAGAGAAAGAAAGAGAAATAGAATTCAAGAAATTTGTGTTTGTGTGAGTGGAAGAGCGAGATTGGTTGGTATTGAGAACACTTACGGTTGGCTATGTTGGTGGCAGTGTAACTGTCTGCCATTCCTGAGACCTGGCTGGCAATGCTGACCTCACTGGCCCTCCGTAGGCCCCTGAAGTGGGGGCCCGTTACGGGGGAGGAGGGGTACGAACTGTCCATGAAGACACCACCATGAGACTGAACAACATCCGCTATTGAGCCGAAACAAGGAGATCCCATTAGACAGAGACACAGGCAAGGGGAACTCACAATGATGAGGGGAAGGGAGTTGTGGATTGGGGGTTAGGGAGGCAGCTGAGAAATGGCAGGCACCATGGTTTCAGAGGACATGTGAACCCGGTAACACACGGTGACCAAAGTCAGTTTTCTGAAACAGATCGAGTGGGAACACAGGAGCTCCATGAATGCGACAAATACTTACTGAATGAAAAATCACAAATGTCAACATTTATTACATTCATTTCCATTTGTGAGTATCTCTAAAGTAGTTAGCTAAAATCTCATAGCCAGGGAATTTCATGTAATAGCCTTTTGCTTTAATAGAATGATAAAATAGTGCAGGAGATTTGATATAATCAGAGGACCTCTGTTATGAGGAGAAACAACAGGACTTATTCAGGATGTAGAAACAGGGTTCCAAGTTCTCTGCATACACAACATATCAAGCAGCACAATCTCTAAATCAAAACCTCTTCTCTTTTGAAGTCAGACGATAGCAGAGCTGCCTTTCATTGACATCAATAATCTTTCCAGCTCTTGTCAGACATTATGGAAAGGATGCAGACACACTGAAACGTTTCTTAAAAAAAACACAGCACAAACACAAATGCTAGCATCCTCCAAACATTGGAGAGGACAAGAATAAGTGATGGCGACAGCAAAATGCAACACCACAACAGGTGCTTATAGGATTTTCCATAGTATTTCCAGAGCATGTTGTAACTATTTTTTATCATTTCTATTTCTAACCAGAAGTCGTTAAGAGGCTCAGAATGCAAACAGGAAATTTAAACCAGCTATGGCCAGTGATTTAGAAAAAAAGACTTGATACTGCAGAAGGAGGTATATGCAGAACAGGATTAATCTGGAGCAGGCAAGACTACGACCCAGACGGAGGCTATATTCTAACTTTGTATCACAACAGCAATGGGAATACTCTGAAAAAGACACATGATTCATAGATACAAATGTGAGTATCTTAGAAGCAGGGAGAATGGAACAAACAGAAAAAGAAACACACACACACAGTGAATGGGGCTGGGGACAGATGCAGGTGAATGGGAGAGGCTACACACACTCCATAGTGGCGGGTGTGGCTTTGAGGGAGCCCTCCTGCCAGTTTAGCACAGGCACAGGGATGCAGGTCTCGCTGATGGTCTCCTGACAGCGAAGGGACAAGGGAGGCCCGCTATCGAGTAGGAGCTGAGCGTTGCTCTGGACTGTCTCCACTAGAGAGGGAGGTCAAGGGGCAGAAGGGGGTAGAGGTCAGGGGGTTTGGGAGATAGAGGGCCAGGTATGTAGATATGGGGACAGAAGGCCAAGAGAGGAAGAAGGAAAGAAGACAAGGAAGACACAAAAACATATGAAGCAATAACAAGAACAACTGAACATGACACTAGAGAGCAGAGTCAAGCCCTTAGTCAAGCCCACTTCTTCAGTTAAAATGCACAAGCTGGAGAACTGCTACTTAAAACAGAGATGTACTAAACCATTCTAGGATTTTAATTCACTGAAATCTACTCGTTGTCAAATCTTTTGCTCTACCTAAACTGATTAATGAACCTGATTCTGTCTTTAAAACTTTATCAATATTTAAACCTTTGTTAATTAGCTCCGCTCTATAGACCTGAGGGTATTCAGTGACAGCTCCTTTGATGAAAACTGTCACCTTCAGGAATGTCATATATCAAAACCATGGCCTGCAGTCATTAAGGAATAACTTGATGAAGTGTACATGGTTATACAGTTCATTGACCCTCATTCATCTCTTTCCTGTGTCCCTGACTGGTCCCTGATTCAGCGCTGGTAGCAATTTCAACCTAGGAAAAAAAAAATTCTATCCTCAAGGTAGTGTACTGACTATTTTTCCATTTTGTTTTTCTTGGTGAAACATAGAGAGAGCTGTAATGACCAGTCCAAACAGAAACAATCAGCAGGACCACATGTGGATGAATAAATTGCTTCAGAAAAGAATTTGAAGCACAAACAGGAGAGAAATGTTTCATTTTTCTTTGCAAGAAGTGTGTGAAGAAAACTTCCAGTGCACAGATAGCAGGTCTTTAAGACATATGTTGTCTATGGCATGCATCCATGAGAAACATGGGACAGTGAAGCTGTCAGTTTCTTGAGTTTCTAGTTGTTGTGAGTTACTAAGTTACCGAGATAAATTGCAAAGCCATTTCAATCCATGGATTTTGCATTTGTGCCTGTGCATGTGAATCCAAGTCAGGAACATATGAACATTGCTACTTAGTAGTTCATGATCAGATATGTATTGTATTGGTATGAATGAGCCCCATCTACATCATCAGTGCATCATCAGGGCTCACCCAGTAGAGCTGAGTTGCCATCTCCCAAGGGAAAGCGTTGGTAGCGGGGTACATTGAAAGGAGGCAGGAGATGAAACTTCCTCTCCAGGAGGGGTTCCAGACGAGAGGCAGAGGGATCGGCAGGGTGGAACAGGTTATAGACCTGTTGGCAGGCTGGTCGCAGCTGGGCCACTAGGGGGAGAAAGAGAGCCAAAGGCCATGAGAGAGGAGAGGGGGAAAACCAATGGAGGTGCGCATCAGCATTCATTTCCTGAGCTATAACCTGAGAGGAAGAAGAAGCAGAGAGCTCTCACTCTGCCCCCCATTTCAAAGTGTCATTGTAAAGTGCAGTGGGAAAAAAAATTGCAGACAAGGGTCTCAAAGTAATGATGTTAATGGTAAAGTTGTGAGACATAGCCAACTGTTGTAGACATCTTACGTTAAAACATTTAAGGTTTATTTGGACAAAATTACATGCAAGCCAAAAGTATTGTTATTGTCATCAAAATGTACATTTTTGTGATGAGTAGTTTTTGAGAAAAACCACCAGGTCTGCATCACTATGTTAATGGAGTTACACATAGCAATGCTATGAGGAAAACCTTCAGGACAGGTAATGTTTACACCCCTGTTAGCTAGTTAGTTTTTCTGTTTGTCTTTCTGTCAGCAGGCTATCTGAAAAACCTGCAAACATATTTCCATGAAATTCCTTGGGTCAACAATTGATTGAACAATTGATTCAATTTCGATGGTAATTGGGATCAGGGATTTCCACCATTAGATGATTTTCCTTTTTAAGGCATAACTATGAAACTAATGGAGATAGAGACTTGATTCTAAATCCTATGTGATGTTTGTAGGGTCATCAAATCAATTGAACTTAAAATTTAGTGATAGGAATGATGTCTTTGGATGTAACAGCAAGTAGGCAATTGTTGGCAGAGGTTTACACTCTCTAAGTATTGAGTAATTAATCTTCTAAACATAGATGATATAACTTTTCCTCTGTTTGAATTATCTCACCATCCAGCACAGGAATGACAGTCTTCCTCAGGGCAAGTACCAAGCCCAGGGGAGAGCCGAACAGGAAGAAGTCGGACACCTCAAAGTCAAACCTCCCTAGGGACCCTCCATCCAGCATGGTGCTACTGCTGGACCTGCGCGAGGTTGGGTCATTCCGCAAGACACTGGAGTGTAAGCTGAAAGGACAGCACAAAGTCATGTCCTCAAGTAGAACTAAAAACAAAAAATACACTGACAGTGCACAAAAGACAGAGCAAGTAGGATTATTATCTCCCCAGTGAGGAATTATTAAACTTACATAAAGGCTATACGTATAAAGCATTACACACACGTGCCTGTGTCTAAACACACCTGGACAGGAAGGCCTGATGTTGCTTTATAGTATCCATTTCGTAGGTTGAGGAGTCGCTTCTCTTGCGAGGCAGCTGTCTCTTGGTGTCGTCAGCTCCACTGGAACGGGGGATGTCGATGTTACTGCGACTGAGGTGGCGGCTGCCCTCAAGGGTTGGAGAGGCTGATCCATGCCCACTGTTGATAATGATGCCCGGAGAGAGAAGGTCCTGCTCCTACAGGGGTGATGGAGAAACATTTAAGTAAGTAAGTAAGGCAAATTATGGGTATCAGTTGGGTATGGAAAGGTACAGGCACTTGTCATGCCTTAGCTTAAATGAGTCCAAACGTATGAAGACCAAGCAAACATTGCCAAAAATCTATTTGGAAGCCATACATAAAAAAAAAGACTAGAGGAAATCACACTAGAGGGAGCATTCAGGACCAATGCTCCCTCTAAGCTGATAGTTTGGTGACCACCGTCTAACAATTGATCACAATGACCAAAAAATAATATCTTGTCAGTCATCACTAATTGCTCCATTTAGTCACTATAAGCAGTTTTCTAAGTTTCAGTGGAAAATGATATTACATGTAAGGACTTTGCCATACCTTAGGGTTTAGAGAATTGATGCCACAAAGGAAAATTGGATTTCTTTTTGATGCAGGGCTTCGGACAGGGTGACTCAGAAAAAGCAGTGGTAACGATCATTATGAGGGGTTAGGAAGTGGACATTTTTGACACTACATGTTTTGTCTCTTACCTGTACACTCACAACACTGCCCCTGCGACTGCTGTTCTGGCTTTCATTTACTGTCTGGTTGCTGCTGCACAGTGCATCAAACCCTAGGATTCCTCCCACACAGTCCCCAATGAGGCACACCTACAGAGGTCAAGGGCTATTGGTTAATATTAACCAATAATAATGTCACTGACACAAATTCTGGGGGTTCAAATTTTCAGAGAATAAATAACTCCTACATTGCTTAATCAAACACCACCACAATAGTACAATAAAAACATATGAATCAATAAATAAGCTTCAAGGTGAGACTTAAAGCATAAAGAAAATGATGGGAAAATATGTTGAAAATGAGATTTCTTCTTTAAACAATCAGTTTAACTTATTACATCGTCATCAACGTCTTTTTGTTATAAAAGGCAATTTATACAAAATTGAAGACCAGGCTCAGCTGTGATTATGTATATCTTGGGGAACAGAGACAAAAACGCACACAACTCATTGTATACTGGCATCACCAACACAAGGCAAAAGCTAACCAAAAACTGGTAATGGCATCCGAGGGCTCAACAGCATCGATATGTCACAGGGCCGCACCTCACCTGGCCAGAGAAGGCGGCCCCGTCCAGAGACTTTATGAAGTCAGCGTACACCTGGTTGGCTCTAATGATGACAGTAGCCACGGCCTCCTGGTACTGTGGAGCGGAGGTGGCCAGCAGGGGTAGAGCTGCCAAGGGGATGTGGTCCTGGCTACTCGACAGACAGCCCTCATCATAGCTATATGGGCTCAGGCTGCCGCCAAAGACACAAATGAAGGAAATGAACTTATCAACATGTTATAAAGATTATTTTACCCGTATTTCTTCTTTATTAGACAGTATAGCGTGGAGAGTTATGGGGAAGAAATACAGAAAAGGGGTACAAGTGATCTTGAGCTGGCCCTAAAGCTACAGCAGACATAGCCAAGTGACCCAGCAGGTCGGACCCTTTGAACATCATCAACAATGCTGGGATCAGTTATGGTGTCCATGTGAGAAAATGTGTGTGTGTGTCCTTACTTGGACACCAGGGAGAAGGCCTCAGCGCAGATGGCAGGGCAGGGCACCAAGCGGATGGCAATGCGTCCCAGAGCAGCAGGGTAGTGAACACGCATGACTGTGTCGAACACCGTACTGATTGTGTTGACATCGGCCTGCTTGCTGTTCTGGTCTCCTCCGCCCGTATCCAGGATGTTCCCCCCGTGGAGAACCAAGATAAGCACATGGATCTTGGAAGGCTGTAAACACTGCTGGGAAGAGCTCTCCTGAGAATGGAAAATGAAGGAGGGCTGATGGATGGGGTCGATGAGTAACGATGCTTGGGCAATGTTTCAATAAATGTTATAGCATTCACTCAGAAAAATATGCTCTCTGCTGGCACATTTATTAGGACGCTAACATGCTTCCTGAGTGACATCTGATCACACTGATACTCAATAATGCCTTTGCCATCAGTATCAAATTGCTTGTAGGACATTCTCTATGTGTCCATTACTTCACATATGGACCACATGATGAAGTGTTTGTTTGCACGAACTCCTTTTCACACCTACAGAGGGGCTGAGCACAATAAAGGGGAACAGAACAGAGCCAACCTATGCTTGAGCTGGACAACTGTTCAAGTGATAGAAAACATCCACAATATGTCAATGATGATGCTTCCGGAGGACAAATCAATACACTATCTTAGTCTATCTTAATCACACTAAATAGGAGAACATAATGTGCAGTTTCACCGTCTTTTACCCAAAACTTCACATTTTCACAGAAGCACTGGACACTCCACGACACAGCTACAAGTACATGGGAGTTTCACACAGGGTGGTGAGATTTGAGGAGTAGACATGGGTTGGACTGGGGCAAGGGCAGGGCAGGGCAGGGCAGGGCAGTTAATACCGGGTCTGTTAAAGGGGTCTCTGTTGAGCTACTGTAGCCCACAATGCACTGGGCCCAGGAAGTTTACTTACTGACTGGTGTCTGGTTACGGTGATGGTGGGAATGGTAGAGCTATCGGCTTGGCCGCTAACAGAGCCACGCATCTGAACACAAGAGGACAGAGAGGCTGAAGGAGAGAAGCCCTTCTCCAGCCCCCCAAACTGTATAGCCTATGCACTTTGTGGACTGCACATGGAACATCAAACGTTCCTGTGTGCAAACATTAGAGAATGGCCAATGTTTATATATTCATCGTAAAATAAAAATTACATGTAAAACTAAATTAAGTTTGACACAAGTTGTTGGGTCTTGAAATCCTTTTCTGTAGAGGGCTCTTCAAGGATGCTTACTTCCAGACACATTTGCAACATCATAGAAGCAGGAGGTTTACAGTAGTTGAACCAGCCTTCTTGGTTAGGACTTTGTGTTTAGTAGATACCCACTAGAAGTCAGAGACACATACCTCATCTAGTCTTTCCTCACTGGTTGCTCTTTCATAGTCAACTGTCATTTCCTTGTACAGCTCACCTGCAAACACAAAGACACTCAGAGGGCACAAAGAACACCCTTGACAAGTTATGAGGAAATGGAAAATGTTCCATCATGGAGTCGCCAAGCTCTTCGTCATACCAGGAGTTCCCTCCATGCCTGCGGCTTCAATCTTGTCCATGAGGTCATTGGAGTTCCACTTGGCTATCTCCTTCGGGAAGACTTCCTCGTTGTCTGAGAGGTCCTCTGGTAAGGGCAACAGAAGACAAACCAAGTTGAGTTTTTTAAAAGTTCATGTGCCATTCATGCCAGTAACCCGTTTAATTAAAATCACAAAATAGCACTGCCTAAATTGAAGATCGGATTACACACTGCACACAATGTAAAAGAAAAACTAGTCTCAATTGAAAATCAGTGACATCCATAGACACATTTTAACATTTAGCCAATTTATGATGGTAATGGCGTGTTAGGTCAATATTTTGTCTCTTCATATTATTTTAAAATTGCTTTTTTGGAATTCTTGTTGTTAATAATGGTAGTTGATACTGCTATAGAATCTTAGTCAAACTGGTAGAGTCAAATATAGGCAAACCCTATTGCTACATAAATTACTAAGCAAGTAATATTTATTACTAGTTGGTGCATTACTGTTACTGCTGTGACCATAATACTGCAACTTGTGCATTTTAAGCCCAAATCTATGCACATAAGCTTATGTAATAACTTCTAACCATATTGAGTGCTACTGAATGGGAATAATCCAGCTTTATCAGATCTCTAATGTCAGATCCATCTACACTGGAAGAATGTGAACAGGGTAAAAAATGATGTAATGATGGGTAATTGTGTTTTTTTAAATTAAAAAACCCCAAATAATTTATTGAAATTGATTAGTGATTTAAAAGGGAAGGATTGATTCTTTCATTGAGGATTTTTAGAAGCCCATCCCTTAGTGCAACCATACCCTCTCTTGGGACATTCTTTTGTTTTCTTGCCTGTGTCTTGGCACCTGCCTCCAGTTAGCCTTTGTTTGTGCAAGTAAATGTGAAATTAAACACTTTATCAACATCACGTGCAAATGTCATTCCATTCACTTCCATGAGCAGCAGTAATAGTAACAGAACTGCTTCACAGTGAATCGCACTAGCATTGCAAACAAATACTACACGGAGGCTGTTGCCAATTCCTCAGAAACAAAAACACCAGAGTGAAACGGTTTTGAATATCCAAAGGGACTTCATAACTAAACAATAGGCTCAGCTTCTAAAGATCCTGCCCTTAAAGCAGTTCAAGTGACAACATTTCCAAGTTTTCTTTGTTGCTTGAATGAATAACAACCCAATTTTAAACTAGCCAACAACTAAAGCAGTTTGAGAGTTTCTTAGTTATTAGACCTGGCCCGGACAGCTCAGTCAGTAGAGCATGAGACTCTCAGTCTCAGGGTTGTGGATTCAATCCCCACATAGTGTCAACTATTACCTTTGAAAGTTACTTTGGATAAAAGCGTCTGCTAAATGACTGTAGAATAGACTTTCAAGTCAATAAATATCATCAGGTTATTTGAACTTGTATAGTTAAATGCTTCATGAGTAGTTTGCTCTTAGAAATAAAGAAGCACTTAAACTCTAAATATGGCTTGTATGTTCACACAGATTAATTTGCTGTTTAACTACCGCAGACATGCTTGTTTTTATTATCTGTTTATAGGGCAAGTACTGCAAAGATAAGAGATAAGTAAGCCGAGATAAGCATATTGGAAATTCAAATCTCTCTGCTCAATTACTGTTAGGGAAACAGAAATGTAAACAGTAAATATTTTATCATCCATCACATTCACTGGAACCTTCCTTCCTTCCTTTGTCCTAAAAAAAAAAAAGGGATGTAGTTTTCTTAAGATCAAGCCTTTTATTTATTATAATTCTCTTGAGGTGTCGTGGGTCTAACTTAACGAAACATCGGTGAAGGAAGGTGCCCACTTGATAACCCCAATGACGTGCTGCATGCAGCATACCGCTGTTGGCTAGGGTAGGTAACTGGCGAATGGTGCCATCTGACGAATGACTCTGTAGATCTATGACGGTGTAGCCTGATGTTTGCTATGGTGTTGCATCAGATGGTGGCTGCATTAGTCGTATTTTTATCTGAATTGGGCTTCTACAAGTGTTAGCCTTGGATTATGACACAAGGGATAGTAACATCTTGTCCTGTGTATTAATGAATGCTCTGCCACACCGGGCAAGGTGGAACGTAACAGTAAAAACATACTGTACATACACTGTACCTCACTGAATACATTTTTACAGACTATATAAGTGTGAGCTTCATTTATTTACCACAATAAAATAACTCTTGCTTTATTGGTGAGGTTTCCACAATGTAGAAAGTAGGCTACATCAAATGGCTACTCCTGTAAATCATAAATAACTGAGGCCGGTGCTTGTGGGACAGAATAGTAATCACTACTATCACTACTAGTTGTCATATGAGTCAGATGGTAGGTGTAAATGCAATGACAGAATAGTCATGAGTCTCATAAGGAAGTCATGGGGAAGACTCGGATTAAATATAATGCATTTTCACTTGCACTTTTTCCCCCACAATGCAACCCAACCAACTATTTAATCCATATACCCATTAATACTGCAATATAAAACAAAATCACTGATGACAATACATTTCAATAAATTCGGATTAATTATATTGCAGTTATTTACAATGTCACACGCACAATTTTATTCCAGTTGAAACAGATGGAAACCAATTAATGAGTACAACTAAATCACTACCATAATAAATAACAGGAACATGCAAGATTTTATTCTTATTTCATAAAAGTTATCATCAAACCATACGTACAATCGCACATTGTTTTCTAGATTCACTTGGTCATTTCATGAATTGTGAAGGACTTAAATAACACGTATGTGTGGCTAGCATGAAAGCTACAGGCTGTTGGTCAGTAAAGGGACTGGCGGGGCTAGATGATTGTGCTTTCTGGACTGGACTTCAGGACAAGCTACCCAGCCTCAGTCCTCGCCCAGACTCATCCGGCAGAGAGCCTGCGTGTCGCACCACACCCACCTATTTCAACTGCAGACCCAAAGCATGCTGGGTATCTGGGAAGCTTAAGAACTGATCTGTGATTAAAGAGATGCATGCAGAGTCAGGGGAGAAGGGAGCAAGCAGGTTCATGGGCAACTGAACACACTGAAACGTTTAATGATCTAACCATCTCCGGTATCTTTAGTACTTTGACACAAAATCAAAATGGTGGTTACCGTGAGCATCGAAGAACTCCTCATCCGAGCTGTCCTCCGAGTCTCGCGCTATGCTCTGCATCCTCCACTCAGAGATGCTGTGACGTGACGGGCTCACTGAAACACATAACAGGAACAGAAAGAATCACTGTCATTTTGGGGTCTCGGTCTCTCTATCTCTCTCTCTCTCTCTCTCTCCTCTCACTCTCTCACTACTACAAAGAAACACTGCACAATCTCCCCCAGCCCACACACATAAACAGTGTTATATAAACATGCAACAGTCTCCGTGGTGCATTACTTCATTACAGATGGATTGCTCGGTGGTCAGGGGTATGTGTGAAAAGTGAGGCCCAATGGACCTCAGACAAGCTACAAGCACACTGACAACCAATTACCAGCGAAGGGAAAAGGCTATACTAAAAGTAGGCCTTGTCTATTACATGTCTTTTTATTCTATGCCTCATATATCATTACTGAGGAGGAGGAGATGGGGTCATTTAGAAAGGCTTGGTTTCACTGGATGCTCTAAGGTGCAGGTTGGTGAGAGAGCGGCACAGCTGTAGCTGTCAGCACACAGAAGGAAACAGCAGTGGAGGGGAGGGTCACTGTGAAGCACGTCAGCCTCCTCTAGTCTGTGATGTCAATACTGCAGCTAAAAATAGCCCAGGAGAACCAGGGTGGGTTACAGGGGTGAAACAAGGCAGACTGGATAGGAGTCAGGGTCCAGAATGAATGGTGCTTTGAGGTACGGGTGCGCTGGAGATGGGTGGTTTGCAATGTCAATACAGACACTAAGAAGGTGAGAGCCCTCAAGTTATAGCACTGAACTGAGGTAAGCTGAATCGTACAACAAATATAGTTTAGCTGAGTAAAAACATGCACATCCCAATCTACACCAGGCACAGAAAAAGGTCGAGTCCGCAAGGTGCATGGATTCATTAACACCAATATATGTGTGACATTTTGAGCACAGTGCTCTTCAGACACTGATTCATATGCCTTTACAAGCTTTCAGTGTGCAAGCTCTACTTTTGTTTTAAGCATAGTCAAACCACAAAACAATCCAAAGGCCAATCCTTTAGTGTGGAAATTTTGGAAGTGTGGAAGCCTTTATTTTAATACATTGCAATCTCATCATAATAAAGGCTTCGTAAAATTTTCAACACAAAAGGATTGACCATTTTTTTGTGGTTCAACTATTAAGGCAGAGTTGCCATGTTTTTATCTCTGCCACAACATCTGTTGTCTTTTAGAGGATATGGATACCTACCGAGCACCCTGTTGATGCCAAACAATTCACTATTCTTACAAAAGTAGTGCTCCAATTGCCTTTCTTCAGAAGAAGAAATCTGTGGTATACTTGCTGCACAAATTAATTTCGGAAATTTCATACAGCCAAAAGGACATTTTTGCAGAAAAAATGATGTGTTACATGGGCTTTGGGCTACAGCTGGGCAATATGGACAAATTTAATATCATAATATATTAATTAATCGTAATAATCCTAAGAAATAATTTCATTAGCAATATATGACAATATAATATATATATATATATAATATAATCACATGCTACATATCAAACTGAAGTTCAGTGCATTGAACTGAAGGGTAAGTACAATAAAACTAATTTTCAAATACTATTACCTAATTTGTTCCAGATCTCATTTTGTGAGAGATTATCAATTGCTTTTAATCATTCATTTAGACAACAGAACTGTGTATCACAATAACTATATCATTCCATCATTCACCTGAATGACAACGATAATATTGAATTATTGCCCAGTCCTAGTTTGGACTCTGCAGTATGCACAGGCTTGCTGGCTGAACTAGTCAAATTATTTGAACATCAGCCCCGAGTGCGTGACCATCTGCAACTGGTCGAAAACATCACAGATTGGTTGTGTTGCCTTGTGGAAAAGTTTGACTTTGACAGACAGAATGAATATTGCTTGCAGATGGGGGTGTGATGAGGTGTAAAGGAGCGTATAGCTAGTACATGCTGGGCTACAACAGTGCCAGTCTCACACCTTGACATACACACTTTTTTACACAGATGAAGATGGCTTGCTCCTCACCTCCTCTCTTGGATGAGCGGGAGGATCGGGAGGAGGTGGACCACTGCTTTGTGAGCGCACCTCGTGCCTGGAGAGTCTCTCCTCCTGGGCTGACAACCACCTCCTCAGCTTCAATAGAGCTGATTGCCTCCTTCACCTCCTGGTCTTTGTCTGGGGATGGGGCACCTCCGTTGGCCTCGGTAGCCTCGTCTGCCTGGCTGAACTGGGCCATCTTTCTGGCCAGGGCCAGTTGGGTCTCGAGCTCCAGCTGCCTGATGTCCTCAATGGTCAGACCATACCACTCATCCTGCCAACACCAGGCCTGCCGGTGGGCACGCACCATCACCTTTCTCAGTCCTAAGGAGAGAGGATGGTAGATGTTACACAGCTAACACTGAAATTCACACCAGACTAGTGACCCTGGATATACACACATCGACCACCAGTGTGAAAGTGTTGACCCCACAAAACGACCCTAGTCAAGATCAGGATTGAGACCAGAATAAAACTCTACTACATGTGGTGTGAAAGTCACGGGACATTACCGTGTATGAGGCTCCCAGTGAATGTGGCATGGGATGGACCCCAATCAGTATACCCATGATATTCCTGGGTTGTGTGTGTGAAACAGGCATGATAGTCTTACAATACATTTCATTATTAAAAGTAACAGGCTATGCATTCCCACAACATGAGGGTGACTCTGACATTTCTGACTGCAATACGCACCAACATCATGGATGAAGCGCTCAATCTTTGACTGCATGCCCCAATAGCGGAACTCCACCTTGCACAATTTGTAGGCACACATGATCGGGGTCTTCCCTGGGTTATTGTTGTACTCTTCTATCCAGTCATCCTGCAATGGACCCCTCTGGGTCTTGACTGACTTGTAGAGCCGTGGGTCCTCCTCTGCTTTGTACTCATGAGGGGGGATGGGATCTGTTACTATGTCGATGGGATCTGCCAGAGAGAGTTCAAATTTAGAAAGTGATAGTAAGTAACGGGGCCAGGTTTTTTATTTATTGCACAGCTTCCAATTGGTTACTATGTTATTAATATCATGTATGAATCACTGGGTAGGCTAACACAATTTGTTTGGGCTTGTGTTTACAGATTTGAAACACTTAATTTCCTGAGTTTCAAGCTGACAAGAATAAGCCATTCATCGGACTGAAAAAAAAACCCTGTGACAATGAATGGTGTAACTGGGTCACTGCATGCCCTAAATCCATAAACTTCTGAGCAGCTTCACATTCGATGAGCAAACTTGCATTGCTACCAACAGGAAAAATAGATGCAGTGCCAATGAACCACCACAAGTGGGCCTCACCTGCTACTTAGGTTTATTGACAGAAAGAATCAGGAAGCCCTGAATAAATGTGACTAAACCCACTAATAGTGACCTGACAGTTTGATTAGCTATTTAAGGAAGAGGAAATTACTTTCTGTACATGTTCTACAATGAAAACTACACTAGATAATTACAACTCACTGGATAACAATCTGTTCATTGAAAACAGAAAAGGCACTGAACAAGATCTATGCATATTTACCTTAATAGTGGATTTTGAAAATTACATTTTCCTGATACATGCTTATGTTCTCCTAATGGTAGAGGACTGTCACCAAATGGTCTTACCAATAGTTCTCTGCCTCTTCTCTGCTGCAGACATGTTGAACACATCTGCCTGGTTGCCTGTATCAGGCTTGTAGTATGTCTCAATATCAATGGAGAACTTCTCAACAAAGGGACAGGTGTACCTGAAGGAGAAAGGACGGCAGCAAAATCAATCTCACTAAAAATATATTTACCCAGACAGCACAGCCTTCCCTTCCTAACTTTTCCTTAAAAAGCATTTGGAGAGCAAGACTGCATTACGGGTAAACATCTGTCTTCATTTCAAAGGCTTGCTTGTGCTGAATGGCTCAAGATCAAAATTATTTGAATAAGGAGTGTCAAGACCCCCCACTTCCATGCTCTCACTGTTGAGGGTAGGAGATGTGAGAGCCGTGCCCATCTGTTGCATCTGAGACGTTTGCAGCAAAGCTGTCACTGGCTGGATAAATGTGTCAGCAGGCACTTCCAGTCTATCAATATCCGGACAGTCTAGTCAGGGGCACGTCTCTTTTCAACACCTTCACATCTCTGTGTTTGGTCAGGCCCCATGCAGACAAACAAGCTAACACCCTGAGAATGAGGGTCCATCAACATCTAACAGCCTAGTAGAGCTGCTGGCTGGATGTCACTCTTTGATGGCGTTCTCAGTAAAATTCTGCTCAGAGATATTTATACTTTTCTGGGCTTTTTACTGAGGGACAGCAGCTAGAACAGAAGGACAGCAAGGGAATAAACAAAACAACACAGGACAACATAAACCACAAAAAAGCACACAAACCAATAATAAGTAGAATAGTTGTATGATGATCCCAATTCTTTCCACCCCATCCAAATCCACCCCACCTTTCTCAGTAATTCATATATACCAACCAGCTGGGGTAGATTAAGAAAGCAGTTAGACAAACTTTGATACCGTGCGTGACTCTAAAAATGGGGGGTGGTTGTTGTTGACTATAATGATGTGTGTACATCAAAGGTCAATCCACACATTGTGACACCACTGAGACACATTCTGAGAATTACACTTCTTCTACATGGCAATGTAATCACACACACACACACACACACACAAACCAAAACAACAACTTGATTCACTTTCTAGGGAGAGGGATTGGGCCGCTGTGTCTTATTTTATTGTATTACATTATTAATCACTGAGTACAAATTACATTTAAAATAAATGAGAGAATGTCGATTCTAATTTTAAGCAACCCTCCAAAACCTTTATTGCTTTCAGGGAAGTTCAAGTCTCCTTCAAGGAAGCTCCGCAGCCCCTGGCCACCCGATCCCTGAATATGACACGGGCAACAATATCTTCTCCTGCATGAAGGGGTGTAGAGGTGACATTCCTGTAGGAGCAACCTCACCTGGTGCGGGTGTAAGGGTAGGCGTTCCAAGATTCCTCCTCAACCCTCAGTGCTGCTTTGGGCAAGATGGAACGAAACCAGCTGGGAATGTGCATGCCAATGTGGTAGACCTTGTGGGTGTACTGGCCTGTCCCACCTGGTCCATCTGTGTAGGGCTTATTCTCTAGGATCTCCACCCCGCTGCCTTCACCACAGCTTTCCTCTCTGCTCTTTTTCTGTAAATAGAATAATATGTAAAAAATAATAAGCTGCAACGTGTGTGTTTGTGTGTGAATGTGTGCAAGGGGAAAGGGATTCTAAAAATTGAATTTGCAGATTTCCGATACAAATTTGTCCTCACTCTGGAACAGAACTGTTTCAGGTCTTTTGGTAGTTCATTGTTTAGAACTGAAAGTACCAGTGTAATACAAGAATAGACATGGTGAATATGACAAGTCTGAAATAGCCACAATCAGTAGATTACAACACTGGACGACACATAGTCCAAGGCAACAGCTTCCTGAACGCCTGTCAGCTCTGAATTGCAAAGCAGGAAGCTGCCAAACCAGCTCACGGAGCCACACCTTTCCCATATTTACATTCCAGGTGCACACAGGAAGAGAAGCTCTGTGGAGACTGCAGATGTAATCGACTAGTGTTTACGCTAGGTAACTCAGTGGTTCAAAGGGAGTAAATGTGTAGCATGTCAAGAGTGATTATTATGAGATCGGTGAAATGAGAAACTAAGCAGGTAGGGCAAAGTCCAAGTGCTAAGGATATCAAAAACACAGAGAGCAAAGGGCAAGAACCATAAATATCATAGAGATTACTAGGTTTACTGAGGTACCTTATTTTCTATTTTTCTCATCAACTGTTTCCCAAATCTTTCCACACACGCTGAAAGTATGTTTATCTCAGGGCTATTGCAGCATTTATTGCAGCATTTGGATAATAGTGTGAGGCAGATTTCTCCAGTCAGTCCAAAGGGAAGAGGCAATGCAGGCGAGGCAGTGAATCAGCGGTGTGTGGAGAAGGGGCCA
>OOFE01051092.1:10474-26919 GCA_900323365.1 Monocentris japonica | reverse complement strand
GGCAGGCTTGCGGCTCGGTGAACAAACTAGAGAGGGTAGAGTGATATGAAGGAAGCCTCCCTTTAAAATGATGACTCTCTCACCGAGAAAGGAGCCAGACCTTTTACATAAGATACTATTTATTAATTGATTGGCTGACATGCTAGTTAACTGATAATTGATTGATCAATTTGACATTTATTGTAATCAATAGCCTGCCCCTTGGTTGATTACAGGTGTCACTGACCAGTTCTGGGTTGGGGCTTTAGACATTTGTGGCCATACAGTAAAAGCAAGTCATTGACCTTAAACTCTGCAGGACCTGAGGGGGAGTTCTCTCCAAACACAAAGACTTTATACAGGCTCAGGATGGGAGTGCAGGTTTCCAGGGGATTCACATCAGCAATGGACCAATCATGAGAGAGGTGCTCCATTTTTCCTTCGAATCAGTTGTATGCTATAATATTGTGCAAAAAAATGCTGTGGCAAAATGATGAGGACATTTTTATCAGCAAAGCATCAAATACTGATACAGTGATAGAAATGTAACCAAGGATGCAAACAAGAAGCATGTGAACTACTTGTAGAAGAGTCACCTGAAAATAATAGGTCATGTAATCCAATCAATGTGATGACATACAGATATGGAGTATAGGTGCCCTGCTCTATCAAAAAATCCACAAAGTTTGGCTTACCAACAGAGTTCAAGTGAAATATGTCCTGATCAAAAGAGATGTCAGAGGACCTCAGTTGTTGAATCTCATAAGGCTAGAAAGTGCTACAAAACATCTCTAAAGACCTGGGTCTCAGGTCAGTCAACACATGGAAGAAAGTCAGTACTGTTGCTACTCCCCTCAAAGAGGGGTGTTCTGCAAAGATCCCTGCAAGACAAGTACAAATCTCAAGAAGGTACAGAGAACTCATGTTTGCATGAGTCCACATTAAGAAACACACTCATTGTGGTGTTCACAGAAGGAGAATATTGCTGCCCGTTTCAAGTTTGCTAAAGACCACCTGTTCACGACACTACTGGAACAATATTCTCTGGACAGATGAAATACAAGTGGAACTTTTTGGCAAAAGGACACATTTCGAGGCAACAAAAACACTGCATACCAACACCAGAACCTCATCCCAACTGTGAAGTATGGTAGAAGGAGCATCATGGTTTGGGACTGCTTTGCTGGCCAAGGGCATAGACAGCTTCTAATAATTAAGGGATCAATCAATTAGGTCACACAGTGTGACAGTGACCCTTAACACAGAAGTAAATCTACAACTGAAAGGCTTAAACGGATGAAAATTCACATTTTGGAACGGCCAAGTCAGAGTCCTGACCATAAGCATATTGAAATGCTGTGGCATGACCTGAAGCAAGCCATACATGCAAGACATCACAAAAATATCAATGAACGAAAGAGGAATGGTCCAAAATACATCTTAACCATTGTGGAGGTTTGGGCAGCAGCTATAGGAACACAGCTATAGGTTGTGGTTATTGCCCTGACTGAATTCTTAAACAATGTCTTCAATAAAGATATGAACAATTACAATTGTATGTGTGTTATCTGTCTGTTCAGATTGTGTTTATCTATTGTTCTGACTTAGATGAAGACCAGACCACATTTTGGGAGCAATTAATGCCGCAATCCAAATAATTCACAAGGGTTCACACACTTTTTCTCACAACTGTATATATGTATGTCTCTCTCAGAGTATCGTATATCATACATATGTGAGGCTTGAAAAAGATCAGGCAGGGTAGAGAGGTTTTCATCATTAATGGACAATGCCCCCTTATCTCAAAGAGCAAAGTGAAATCCTCAATAAATCTTGCAATACTTATTCAACATTTATGCTGATCTGGTGCCTGTGAAAGCATGTCAGTGCGCTTATTTGTGTTTTCATTCCAAAAACGAACACAAGGCATATAACACAGACATTGCAAGTAAGTTAGGAATCCAACAGAAATTAACTTAGCTGGAAAAGTCCCAATCACATCTTTATTCTTAATGAGAAGATTCTTAACCTAGTAACTTAACCTGAGGTTATAAGATCTCTAAAACCTACTGGCAACAGAGCTCCAAACACCTGGATACCTGGATTGGATAATGGAACAGTGCAAGGAAGATGTAATATATTCCATTAATGTGAGCAAATGTAAAATTTGGTTGCTTCTCCAAAACAAGCAAGGGAAGGTTTACATTTTCCTTGAAACATAAGCACTTGGGTTCATGTTGCCTTTAGGCTTGGGTTTCCCATGCATATTGGTTTTGGTGATGTATCTGAAAATATGCCACATAGCAGTACTGTAACCTCACAATGTACATGTGCAGCAACTAGTTTAACTTTGAAAAAATACTATATATGAACATAATGATGCTATATCCTCAAGAGCATTAAGATATTTGTGGGTTTTGTGCTATAGATGGAATATAGCGGAAATGACAGAATGATTGATGGCAGTCAGCAGTCAGATCAGACCTGACTGACAAGCCACTGGTAAGGATGGTTGGATGAAGCAACCAAGAATGCAACACTATCATGAAGTATGAAATCACTGATTTTAGTTACAAGACAAAGTATGGATTATTTATATTGGTTATTCGGTCAAATCTGCACATGCACGCACACATATGCACATGCACACACGAGAGAGGGAGAGGGAGAGAGAGAATGAGAGATATTTCTGGTATTTCATGGTCAGAAAGTGTGGAAAAGTAGAAGTAAGAAGAAGTAAGGTACATGCCTGAAAGTGTTATTTTGTCACTTGACACATTTTTGTTGCAAGCCCCAATCCAATATCTGCTGAAGCAGGCAAATACTTTCATGCCTCTCCACCCCAATTTTGCTCAGTTGTGCTGAAGTGAAAAGCCTACAACCTTTGCTGAAACCCTTCAAACCTCACAAATGAAGCACCTGGCATGCCCAGAATACTAATTTCCATGCCATCCGGTGCACTTTGTGGCTCCGCACCATTTAGCATGTATAATATATGCTAATTTATACAACAACGATTTCTATTCTATAATATATGGTAATGTAATCCGGAACTGTTATGACCACAGGATTGCAGCCAAAAAGCTGGTTATCTTGACACACTTATCCCTGTGAAGCGTATTTTCCCATCCTCGGGTCAACAAGGCATGGTGCTATCAAGTCAACTGGACTGGCTTGCTCATAGTGCCTTTGCCAAATATATGTGCATAATTTCACGATGCAGCTAAAAAGTTTGGGAACCCTTTTGAATTACCTGCATTCCTGCATAAAATATGGTCTGGTTTTCATCTTTTTCATCACACAATGTGATTTAACAAATAAGACAAAAAAAATTACATTTATGTTCATGTTTCTATTGAACATATTGTTCACGCATTAGCAGCCTAAGCTGGAAAAAGTATGTGAACCTCTAGGTTATGGGGTCTGTTCGAATTTGGGTACTATCCACATTTAACATACTTTTTTTGGCGTTAAATGAGTATGTAGTGTGTTCCATGTATGTAGTATGGTGGTGTTAGGTACGTGAGAAATGCCCTGATGTATACTACATTAGCAAGAATGTAGGGTAGCAAGTATGGTACCGACATTACTCAATGCATCCTTTTACATGTTGTATTACCACCTTCTGGGATGCTTTCACTTTAGAGCATGTCTATCAGTCCTGTCTCTCGTTATGGTAGAGGGAGCATCATGGTTTGGGGTTTCCAAATTGTATCAGGAAATTCTCGAGGAGAATATTAGGGTAATGGTCCGTGATCTGAAGCTTAACAGTGGTTGGGTCATGCAGCATGACAATGACCCCAAACACAAAAGCAAATCTACAAAAGAATGGCTTAAATAGTGGAAAAGTTGCATTGGGAATGGCCAAGTGAGAGTCCTGATCTTAATCCCATTTAATTGTTGTGGCATGACCTGAAGCAAGCCATTCATGCAAGACATCCCAAAAATGTCAATGAAATGGAACAGTTCTATAAGGAGGAATGGTCCAAAATACCTCCTAACAATTGCTGCTAAAGGAGATTCCACCAGTTACTAAATCTCATGGTTGACATACTTCTTCCAATCCAAGATGTTAACGTTTCAATATGTTCAATATACAATTGAATTTAAGTCAAGTATAGGGTCTGCATATACAAACTATAACAAGGCAACTGTATGATGTACAGTTGCATTCATTGGTGGTATAGTGGTTAGCATAGCTGCCTTCCAAGCAGTTGACCTGGGTTCGATTCCTAACCAATGCAGACGTTCTTTGGGCGGCAGGTTGGTCTAGCGGTTAGAGAGACCGACCCGTCACTGGCTCCATCCCCGGCACCACCAGGAGGGTGTATTCCAGCTGTGAGCTGGTGATTGAAAAATGACTGGTGCCACAGCTACGGTGCCCACCAACACTGCCGAAGTGCCTTTGAGCAAGGCACTTAACCCCCAACTGCTCCACTGTCCGATAGCTGACGCCTGCACTGTCCTCTGACCTGAAAAAGTGCATGTGTGTGGGGTGATGTGTGTATATCTAGTCAGAGGTATGCAAAGAAAGAAATTCACTGCATGTGTTAGTGCCAAATAAAGTTGATTCATCAACCAGTTCTTCTTCTATATGGTTCGAGGTTCAGGAGGATGTCATGCCCTTTACAATATGCCATTTTTGTTGGAAAAGTTAAAAATGGGTTTTAAATGCAAAAGATAAATGCATGACAGTAAATGATCCTAATCACATGCCTTCACATGGACTGTATTCTGGGTCACAGCTCACTTGCTCACTGTCTATCTGTCTGTCGGTTTGTCAGCAGTTTTTGGGCCCCACCATTCCAAAGCCATACTGGCAATGCTAGGCAGCAACCCATGAGGCTCCTCTCTTCAGACTGTTGCCCATTGACATAAGAGGATAGCTCCATACAAATAGGAGACAGGATGTTATGTAAGCCCTTCTGAATGATGAGTGAGTCAGGGGAGGGGGGGGTCACCCATCCAGAATTTCCCTTCAATGCCTGTTCAAAGCCAATGCTTTTGAGGACATGGCTTGAAATGCAGTGGCTGCAGGAGACAATGGACTGAGTTAGTGGGCAGAGCTTTTGCCTGGGCAATGCCAAGAGCAACAGTGACACAAATGTAGTATCCTGGTCCAGAGGGTGCGTCCTCTTTTTGGGGAGAACAACAGCGGGGGCCAACACCTTACCACAACATGAAAGGATTGGCATTGAAATGGCTTTGTTTGTGGCATGGGGTGAACAACCTAGAAACCTGAAACCTAGCGGGGTAAGGGGGCATATATATATAAAAAAGGAAGTTCTCACCTTGTGACAAGACTCTGAGAATGTCTGGTTAAAAGAGGTACTTAATCCTAATGCAGAACAAAATCAAAAACCCTCACAGGAGCCAGATACTACTTCACTTATCAAGCCTGAATGACCATATGACATATATATATATATAAAATTATCTACATCATGTGCTCTGAAGTAATATGTAATTTTATTGTAGAGGCAAATAATGTTTGAGAATCTTCCCCTTAAGGGAACATAGAAATATTTAATAGGTGTAGGGCATTGGGGATTGTAGAGAATAACTATTATCTCCAAAGGAGAATTTGTCTTCCAGTCAGTAGACACAGGATAAAGGAGCAGCATAAACTTAAGTGCCACTATTTAAAGATTGATTGTGTATTTGTAGACATGGCAAGAGGTATATATTTCTTACATATTTCTCCAAGTAGGAAAGAGGGAATGTTACTCCTGTGTGCAGCAAAAGAGGAAATCGAAGTGGAATCGAGTGAGAATCATGATTTTTGATTTTTCATGTTGTATTGTTGGATTATGAAATTGTATCTTTGTTTAAACCAAAGAAGTTCTATAGCTTGTTCTAAATAAACACAATACTTAAGGGGTGTCCTGGTGACTCAGTTAGCTATGGCGCATAGCATGTACCCACAATGTCCTGGTTTGAATTAACTTGACAAGAAAGCTTCCTTTAGTTTATTGCATTTCTTAATGCTTGGGCTGTAAGAGGGAATGTCGCTATTATCATCAATATTATTCCACTACTGTACTCTTGCATATTAATTATTATTGTAATCATTTGTAAGACCCTAGCAGCCATGTAGTACACCCTAGAAACCCCCTGGTAACACACTAGCAAACCATAATGTCTGGCCTGGACAGCTCAGTCGGTAGAGCATGAAACTCTCAGTCTAGGGTCGTGGGTTCGATCGCCACATAGTGTCAAGTACCTCTGTAAGCCGCTTTTATCCAAAGCGGCTTACAGAGCCTGCTAAATGACTAATGTAATGCAATGTAATGTAATAGCAACAACGTACAATCACCCTAGCAACCACCACATATGCCCTAGCAACCACCTAGTACACCCTTGCAACAACCTAGTAACACCTTAGAAACCACCTAGCACCCACAAAGTAACACACTGGCACACCCTAGCAACCACCTAGTAGCACACTGGCACACCTTAGCAACAGCCTTGTTCACCTAAGCAACCCCCTAGTACACCTTAGCAATCACCTGGTGACATCTTAGCAACCACCACTTATGCCCTAGCAACGGCCTAGTATTACCCTACGACCACCTAGTAACACCCAAGCAACTACCTAGTACACCCTTGCAGCCACCTTTTAACATCCTAGCAACCACCAAGTTCACCCTAGCAATCACCTAATACCACCCTAACAACTACCTAGTACTTTAGCAACCACCTGGTCACACCCTAGCAACCACCTAGCAACCACCCAGTATCACCTTAGTAACCAACTTAAAAACACCCTAGCAACCACCTTGAAAAACCTTTGCAACAACCTCATACACCCTAGCAACCACCTAGTACACCCTAGAAACCCCCTGGTGACACACTAGCAAACCATAGCAACATACAATCACCCTAGCAACCACAACGTATGCCCTAGAAACCACCTAGTACACCCTCGCAACAACCTAGTAACACCCTAGAAACCACCTGGTGACACCCTTGCAGCCACCTTTTAACATCCTAGCAACCACCAAGTTCACCCGAGCAATCACCTAATACCACCCTAGCAACTACCTAGTACTTTAGCAACCACCTGGTCACACCCTATTGTTCACTATTTATATAAACTGTCTGGATCATAATGTGGTAAATGCTCAGCTTCATTTGTATGCTAATGTTCCGTGGCAACTCTTGCAAAAGCATTTGAGAATTTGCAAATTGCCTTGAACACGGTACAACATACTCAGTCAACTGAAGCTAGTTCTCAATGGGGACAATACAAAACTCATGGTGTTTTCTAAATCAAGAAATAGGCCTTTTAACTTTCCATTTATTACCACTCTTCAGTCTTTTCCATCGTACAAATATCTAGGAATTTTTATTGACGACTGCCTTTCTTTTAAACCGCATATTCAGCAACTTGCTTATGAACTGAAACTGAAGCTCGGTTTTTATTTTAAAAACAAGGCTTGGTTTTCTTTTGAAGCCAAAAGGGTCATGTTGCTGCAACTTTTATGCCTGTCCTGGATTACGGTGATGTTCTTTACATGCAACCTCCAAGTGTCTTCAACAATTGACACTCTTTATCATGTAGCCTTGAGATTCATTACCAACTGTAAAGCACTCACGCACCATTGCCTCTTTTATGTTCGGGTTGTCTGACCTGCTGTGAACATCCATAGACTCCCTGGGATGTCTTTATTTACAAGGCTTTCCTGGGTCTACTACCTACTTATCTCTGTATTTATATTGTGCGGAAAACAACCGGTTATAGCCTATGCATGCTCTCAGGACTTCATGCTGCTGACTGTCCCCAATGCTCGTACTGGGATGGGTAAAAGACCATTCATGCACTCTGCTCCCACAACATGGAATTCCTCACAAAGTGAGCTTAAACTGGAAGAACTTGTCTCACTTCCTGTTTTTAAATCTTTGATGAAGGATTTAGAAGCAAACACTTTGACCTGTCCATGTTTTGATTAGGCTATTTCCTGTTTTTATATTTATGATCATGATGTTTTTTTTGATGCCTTGTAAATTGTTTTATGTTGTCTGTCGAAAACTTTTATGTATTGGCTTGCTCTGCTGCCTATCTTGGCCATGTCCCTCTTGCAAAAGATAATTTTAATCTCAATGAGTCTTTCCTGGTTAAATAAAGGTATATTATTATTATTATAAAAAAAGATGTGGTAATGCATTTGTATAAATGATTGTTTGTATAAATGGTATGAGGATCCATGATTTGATCAGTCAATTTAGCATTTGTTGTTCATATAACTTGTTTTTGTGCTCCATTTACCTCTCTTATAACGCATGTATATATCAGGAAAAACTCAATTCAAATTCTGTACATTGTACACTGTATGATGACCACACAAATAAACAAATAAACTTTGATCTGATACAATTCCAGGGTGTTTGGTTAAGTGATGAAATAATGGACGCCAATATAGCAGAGATTATTTCTGCTCTCACGTCTGAGAATCTCCGCCTGCTATGGTGGACTTTTCTGACGGGAGACATTTATTTTGAAGGTTATGGGGACACAAAGAGGAAGTTGATAAGTGCTAATGCTGCCAATATCACCAACAACTGCTATCTACTATTGCGAATAAGCAATAGTACAATCTCAAGTATAGTTGTAGTAGTAGTGATACTCAATAATTTTAATAGTAACCATTAAAATGAATTTAAATAGTTTTCAAAAAAAAATAATATAAAATGAAACAACTTATTTTGAAGGCGGCACGGAGACAAGGCGGATGTTCAGGGTTGCCAATGCTAACCACTGTACGATGTCAACAACATGTAATTTTCCATGATTATAAAGCGATGGGAATAAACTTTGGTACTGTTAAGAACTATTCAAATTGTTGATCAAAGATATAATCTTTGTCGACGTTATAGGCCAATTTCCAAAGCTGAATGTATGGTTGGAGAAATCTAGACACCACTGCTATAGTGTTCAGAACGGAAGACCATGGACCAATCATGGACTTGTGGTTGGACAAGTTTGAAAGACCTATGATATGCAGGGGGAAGAGTTGCAGGTGGGAGGAGTTATGTCTTCGTAGCTGCTGCCAGACCTTCATGGAGTTGTTCTCTTGTTAAGTAACTATGGCAACAGATAAACCACCTGCTCTGGACAAAACACGAGGCTCAGTTCTGTGTAATTAAACAGAGGGGTGTTATTGGTTGACCAACAATAGATTGGATTAGGAAATGATGGCGTGAAATGTCTCATTTACTTCAATTGCAACAGACATTTAAGTCTTTGCAGGGTTGAATAGAAAACACTAATCTGAGGTCAAATGCTTCCTGCGGTAGAGCATACTCACATGGATTCCTGACATTCTTGAAATTACTAGCTGAATAGTTGTAAACCTGCAAATCTGCCTAGAACGGATATGCACTAGAGTACTGCAATAGCACACGTTCCTGATGTCTGGCAAGTGTTTAGGCGAAGGGGTAGGGGGGCGGTCATTGAAAATTATATTACCTTCGGTATCATAGATGTTTTGGAAGATGTCGTTGGTATCCAAACGCTCCTCTTTGGAATGAATGGCATATGTTTTAATGTTAAATTCCCCCAAAATATGGTACACTCCTTCCAAAGTGAAGAAACAATTCCGCTCTTCCTTGTCATCTTCATAAACCAACAGCGCGCCCTTCCAGGTGAAATGCTGGAACATTGCGGTGAACGTCTCTGCCATTTTCAGGTAGGAGGGAGCAATGCGGGTCAGGTGGGAATACTCTTTCTCCTTGTTATTAAAGCCGGTGGCCAAGGCACCTGCTGAGATCACCGGGATATTCCAATGGGACGCCAGCCTCACCGCCGCCGCTGCCGCGTATTCACACACGGGACCGAGAATCAAATCCGGCTTCTTTTCGCATGACCTGTCCAACAACGCGAATAGAGCATCATTGCCACATTCGGAGTTTTCATATTGCACTTTGAAATTCAGACCTGAATACTGCCCTCCGTCTTTTTTTAACCTGTGCTGTGCATAAAGTATTGCCGGTGCGACTCTAGGGTATGAAAAAAGGTAGGAGTTATTTTGTGGCAAAATCACCAATACTTCTACGTCCTCGGTTATGGTGTTTGTCCTAACTGGTTTCAAGACCAGCAAAAAGTACAAACACAATGAAATGAAATATGGCATTTCTGTTACTTTAAAAGTTCCACTTAGCATGAAGAATTACAGTATTGGAGAGATGTTCTTAAAATGTTTCTCCAAGTTGGCTCCACTTGGTTGTGCACAGGTAGACCAAGTCGCCAACAGTAAGACTCCCGACGTTAATAAATAATGTTAAATAATTGTATTTTTCTTTGAATAAGCAAAAATTGTTAATTTGTTTACGTTGTATTCTGCACTGAGAATTCCTTAAAAGACTCCTGAACTTGTTCAAAATATCTCCCTCTTATCTCTAAAATTTTCCCCCGGTAATTCCTCCAGCTTGAGCAAGGTAACAGCTCAGACAGCTACTACACACTGGCTCCTGCCTGGACTTTTGAAGCATCTTTTCATCATTATTTCTGCGTCATCCGAGTGCTGCCCACCTCCTTCTTAAAGCTACACACAAGCGCGGGCCTGCCCAAACTGACAAGATTTAGGAGGTTAACACAATGTAGAAAGTTGATGCAAGTAATGCGCACACATAAGAAAGGCGTGTTAAAGCCTATTTTGTACGCCTAAAACGTCTAATGAAATATTAAATGGCTTTTTATGTGTTCGTTTTTTTTAGTTTTACATAACGCTAACACGTGCACTACACATAGGTCACGATGTGTATTATTCAAAGTCACTGTTAAACATGATGCACGTACATTAAATCTGTCAGGTACCAAATTCAGTAAGGATGCGTTCAAGACAAACCTTCAGAAGAGAGGACAGTGTCAACACCCCAGTTCAGGCTATTCTGATGACACAGTCCTTTTGTTTATCCTGTTAAGTTTAGTTTGCTGGCAAGTGGAAGGTAATTCATTGACATACAAGCCAATGTTCTCCACAGCTTTCATTACACTTACAAACCATTAAATAATTACATTAAAAAGTGGGTTTCACGTAATGTTAGCCTGAGTTATCTTGATCACAAGTGTTTAGATTGTCCAGAATTACTCCAATGACTGCAATTTGGAGATATTTCGCAATTAGGGTCATTTACCATAACTAGACACCTTGTTGTCTAACTTTACAGCATCCACAAATGGGGCCTATTCCCTGTAGGGGCTGATTTAGTCACAGATGTCTTTGATGTTTTCTAGAGAATTTTCCAAGGCATGAGACTGTATCACACACATTTCCTGCATGGGTCTCGTTGGGTTTTGTCTATTGGAGAATACTTGACTACTGTTGCTTGTGCGTGTGTTTGGTAATTGTCTGCACAGATGGCAGGTTGTTTGTTTGTGTTTTTAAAAATGTAATTAAGTTGCTGGTTTTATGCTGGGTTAACGACCATTGCACTTTTAAATCTAGTACAGCGCTCGTGTAATTGCGGCCATCCATCAGGCAAATTGAGAGGGATGTGCTTCACATTAATGCTTCAGGATTCTGATTTGGAACAGTTGCTGTGTACAGTAGATATGAACCCTTCCAATGGCAATAGTCCCATACACTCAACACAGAAATGCTGCAAAGGGGTTCCAAGCTGTGAGTAGTGTTTTCCCACCAATTCATACCACTGATCAAGGAGGAGAGACTGCAGCAGATTTGTTTTGCCTGTGTTGTCATGGTGTGAATTAAACGTGCCAACATCTCCCCCAACAATCTGGTATGCAAAATATACCAGGTAATATGTTGCTCGGAAAGAGACACGTTATCTCACATGCACACAAGCTCCCAATGTCCTCCTGAAGAACTCTATTTGTGAAAATAGAGTGAATGGAGACTGAAAAGGAAATTGCAGCTGATTTTGAATGCCCTGGATGTGACATTTACTTTTTCATAAGGTGACAGCATCTGCAGTTTGAGTCCATAATAGCCTCAGTATCGACTTATACAGTGCAAGAGGGTATAGCTCAGTGGTTAAACATTTGAATGGAGATGAAGAGGTCCTTCTCCCTCTTAACTATTACAATTATAGAATCAGTATATCCAAAGCTACTGTATAGAGCACGTAACAATGAGGTCCTGTTACTGCTATAATGTCTGCTTGCTTATTATGCTTACCAATGTTATAGTTTTCGGTGTGTCGGTTTGTCAGTCTTAGTGAAGTTCTACTGGTCACATGAGAAAGACAGTGAATTAAAGTTTGTGTGACATTAGCCTTACATGCTAAGAGGCATAAAGAGAATGATAGCAATGGCTAGCCACTTAGCTGTACCCTGCAAGTACCAAAATGAGCTTTACGGACCCATAGGCTTCAGAAAGTCACCTTTAAAACAACACATTATAGCTTGCCAATTATTTAATTCAAAAGTTTACACTCGTTTTTTTTGTAATAATAGGCTTGTGCTACAGTATACATTGTGTTTATCGTATATATTCCATCATTGAAGATCCTTGTGAAGAAATGACAGAAAAAGCTGAAAAGAACAGCAAAACAAGGACACAGAGGTCAGGTAATAAAGCTTATACAGTATGATACTTTATGGCACTGAGTGAATGGCATCAAAAACATGAGACCGAAAATGAGTAATGCTGTTCAAGTCTATCTGATGTAATGAATGAGTGGGACGTGAAGGGTAAAGAGGCCTAGACATGAGTCATCCTTTGATGGATGGTGACAGTGAAGGGAGATGAAGATGCAAAAATATTGAGCTCTTTTTCCATTGGAATTGAACACTATGAACAATGCCAAACAACCAGGCAAACGCCAAGTGGCTTGCATTGTGTCAGTGGGTTTGGTAAGAATGTCCAGTTCATACACAAGGTGTGACAGATTGACACGGATCAGGTCTTTAGTTAAGACATCTATTGGAACACTTCATAAATGTTATTGCCCGACATTGACTGCTCAAGTCTGTATGAGACATTTGTTATCGATTTTTATGCCGCTAGTGACATCTGTTGGTCATTTCTAGGCCCCTGGTACTACTGTTGCAATACTCTGCTGTAACACAACTAACATTGCAAATTGTTTTGTTTTGTTCCCCAAATTCTCCTGTCAATCCCCTCATATACAGTCCCTCCACTAGCTGCCCTACACACCCCGTACCTCTAGGCCATGGTACAGCCCACGTAGTCAACGTCATGAAACATCAGTGGTGTACATTTCTCTTTATTTTCAATTCTGGCTCTATTTTTTTAACCAACTCAATTTGACAGTTAACTACAAATCAAGCCTCTGAGGTGCGCTGCGATTTCTCTCAGGGTAATGTCGTAGTGGAGGACCAGAGTTGATGGAACTCTGAGGGCAAGGATCAACAGTGTCTGGGGGTTTCAACGTCACCATTAACACCACCTACATCTGGTGTCATGAGGGCAGACTCATCTGAGTCCTGAGGTGTATCTGAACCCTCTAGTTGTGCTCTAACATCACATGTTGGTCCACATGCCCGCTCAAGACCATGTTGGGTTCCACGCTCCCATTCTATTTCAGGAGTCCTATCTGTGACAGTATTTCTGGTTTGCATTACAGTAGTCTCTTGCTAGCATTTTGTGTCCAACCTCCAAAGTTCTCAATTTCTTTTGTCTGTGTTGTAGAGCACTGTTTCTCCTGGATATGATTTAAAATGTCTGGTTTCAACAAGTCCAGCCTTGATCTCAGACTTCTTCCCATGAAAGGTATTGCTGGCATCTGCCCTGTTGTTGCATGTATAGTATTTCTGTTTGCCAAGAGGAAGTTTGCAATTTTCTGCGGCAGCAGTACTCCATCCTTCCTACTTGCTTTCATGGACTGTTTAAACAACTGGAAGAAGTGACATTCTCTGGCGATTGTCCATTCAGAAATCAATCAATCAATTTCGTCCTGAGACTTTTGAAGGCCACGTCTGGCAATTTTGTGTCTGCAGTCCGCAGACACAAGTCATCATCTGGTCCAGTCACTATAATGTCATCAAGGTAACACCGGGTGCCAGGGATATCTTTGTAGTACTTGGTCCATAAGCTCTCTGCCATTTTGCCACTGGTAATGCCAAATATTCATCTGTTATACTGATAGAGGCCCTTGTGAGGAATACTTGATGACTCTTCCATTTCCATTTGTAACTATGCTACAAATGGATATCATCTATGCACAGAAGTGGGTATTGGTCTGCACATACCACAGGATTCACTGAAACATTGAAACTGCCACATATATGCACACTGTCACTTGTTTTTTTACCTACAGGTATCCACTCTGACCAGTCTACATTGGAGAGACTTCTTTGGTCTTCCAAGTGCTGGAGCTCTGCCTCCACCTTGAGGCGTAAGGAATATGGTACCAGAGGAGTCTTGTGAAACCTTGGCTTTGCGTGATCTTTCAGTTTGATCCATGCTTTGATGTGTTTCGGTGGTCTTTTATCAGTAGAATGGCTACTCTGTTTTGAGGTTAGTCGTATTGCGTTTATTTTATGCCAACTGAGATGGATGCGCCTCAGCCATTCTCATCCAAATAAAGGCACACCTCCGCACTTCAGCACGAATAGCTCCAAATTGCATGACTTTTCCTTTTAGTCTTCATAAGAAATGACTGAAAGGGCTGATCCCGTATCTAACTCCATCCTTTGGGGAACTTTATCGATGTATATTTGGTTTCAGCCTTATTATTTCAATATTAGTCTGTTCCACTGAGTATAACATGAAAAAATCTTCATTTGAATTATTTGAGTCAGCTTCAGCTACTTCATGTTTTTTTTAATCTTCCTCTCTCTATATATATGTATACATGTATATCTATCACTCTATCATTGTCTGCAGTCTTTATCCTTGAACCAACAATCAGCAGGGTCATTTGACGTTTTACCACATCTAAAACAAGCCTGTGTTTTACGATGCATTTTGAGCATACCCTATTTACTGAACCTGCTTCTGTATTTTTTCCTTGTAGTTCCCTGCATCTTTTATGGCAGTTTCCATTGACATAGCAATCTTCAATGTGCGATTCCATATCAGCTTATCTTCTGTCAAGAGCCGTTTCTGTGTGCTCTCGTCATACAGCTGCATACCAGCCTGTCTCTGAGTGCATCTGGTAACCCTTCTCTGAACTGACAATGAGAGAGTCACACATACGCGTGAGTGAGCCCAACTGACCAGGCCTGTTACACTGTTACCCATTTATCTTCGTTCCGGCCAGCAGCTTTAGGGACTGTACTGGACTATCACTCGTGGGCCCTTGGTGGCCTATGAAGCACTTTCTGAGAGAAACCCAGCAGACTGAAGCACTTTCTGGGAAAAACTCAGCCACGACCCACCAGAACAGGGGCACCGGGGGCATAAGAAACCTTTACTGCATAAATTGTTTAGTTGTTTTTTTTTCTGTCTGTTTGTTATTATTATGTTGTATTGTGATCACAGTATTTTTAGAGGACATTTCAGGAATTGTCGGGCAGGAGGAAAGAATTAAGGCTGCTTTGGGGAGTGGGACTGGGCTTAGACCTATGCTACTGGTATCTCCTGACCTTGGGCTGGTTAACCCCTTAGTGCATGACAAGTGTGGAATGGTTGAAGTGTATTTTAAGCACATATTTATGGAATTATTGATTGCTGTGGAATCAGTATTTTGACTTTTTTCCTTGAGTGATTTGTATGTGAATTGCAGTCATTTTTGCATTTTGAGTGTAACCACAAAGGGAAGGAGGTTGCCAGGCATCTTGGGGTCCAGTTATATTCTGTTGTTATATACAAACATCTGTTGATGTTTGTATATTGAATTTAAATTAAGTAATTATTATGTAATTCAATTATGTAATAAAGAATACTTTTGTGTTACACCTGCTCTTGTAGTTAGTGGGGGACCATTTAAGAACCTGTGGTCTGAGAGGTGGAGGTCTTGGTGTTTAAGGTAATTTGAGTACAGTTTGAGTATAGTCTACCCCACCTCTTGAGGGAAAACAGAATCTGCTGTCTCTTTTGATTTGTTTTGTTTGGTCCAAACATTTGTCAATAGCCAGACAATGAATAAGGAAAGCCTTCTCTCCAATAACCATGCAACTCTACTGCAAAGCATTGCAAGTGCATTTTACTGCAGTGTTTTCACTTTGGGGAAGGCCCTTTGCTGTTCCAGCATGACTGTGCCCCTGTGCACAAAGCGAGGTCCATAAAGACATGGTTAGACGAGTTTGGTGTGGAGGAACTCGATTGGCCTGCACAGAGCCCTGACCTCAACCCCATTGAACACCTTTGGGAGGAATTAGAACACCGATTGCAAGCCAGGCCTTCTCGTCCAACATCACTGCCTGACCTCACAATGCTCTTTTGGCTGAATGGGCACAAATTCCCACAGACACACTCCAAAAGCTTGTGGAAAGCCTTCCCAGAAGAGTGGCGGCTGTTATAGCCACAAAGGGGGGTCCAACTCCATATTAATGCCCATGGTTTTAGAATGGGATGTCCAGCAAGCTCATATAGGTG
>OOFE01051090.1:22014-37748 GCA_900323365.1 Monocentris japonica | reverse complement strand
CCGAGGCTTTAAAACCACAGCATCCGTCCAGATCTCTCTCTCTCTTTTTCTCTCTCCCTCTCTCTTTTGCTTGATCACAGTCTCGTTCTCTCATTCTCTTCCTGTTTCTATCTCACTCCCTCCCTTCTCATTCTCTCTCTTTCTATCTTTCATCCCCACTCCTCCACCATCCACCTCCAACACTTTTCTATCTCTCTCTCTCTTCCTGTCCTCCTCCCTCCCCATCTTTCTTTCTTTTTCACCACCCCCACACCTCCTCCGTCAACTACACCATCCTTCCCTCCACTTCTCTTTCTCTCTCTCTCGCTCTCTCTTCCATCATGTAGCTACAACCGAGACAACAAAACAAGTAGGACAGTAACTTCCAGGCCCATGGCTTGTTTCCTCCCAGACAGCGATCAGGGCCCAGGCCCCACTGTCTGACAGGAGGGGAAACTGATTTTCCTTATCACGGCCTGCCCACAAAGGGCCAGGCCAGGCCCGCGTGATTAGCATTCCTTGGTGGAGATGTGTCAGCCCTATTTCTATCACAGAGACAGATTGAGGCTTTCACTCAGACTGGCGACTGAGTGACACATGGCCCTGACCGGGGGGACAACATTGTTATTTGAGTTAAGAAATCAATTTGTATCAAATGTACACTGTAATTTATTTGTTGCCTTTGAAGGGAACCTGGCTAAGATAAATGGGAATGGACTTTTTTTCCCCCTCTCCCTTACCTTGAGCCTGAGCCGATAAAGTTCTTGTGAAGCCCATGATAGTTTCCCGCGTCAGAGTAAAAAGTGACAAACATGTTTAAAGTTGTGCAGTGATCTTTAAATCTCAAAAAGAACACCTTGTCGGACATGATAGAACATTTTTACCTCTTCCCTCCCGTCTGTCAGCTAGCTCTGCTGACATACGGCTTTAGTATTTTTGCTGACATTTCGCTTTATCACATACATCTAGCAGCGAAAGGAGAAGCGATATTTGTCCCTTTTTACTACTTTTTTTCCCACTCAATTCACAGTGAGCATCCAAGCTCTGAGATCAAGATGGTCTTTTGGGATTAGAAAGATTAATCTTTTTTTCTTCTCATATTTTCAAGCCTCTGAAACAATATTCATATTCTGTGATATGCGTCCTTTGCAAGAGAAGGAGTGCTACAATCTTGGTGACAGAAACATTTGTTTCGGGAGGTAAGAGTGCATAGTTGCAAAAAATAAATTAATGTCAATGTACAACATCCTGGTATTTATAATATTACTTAGATTATTTGATATTTCAGGGTAGAAAATATACTTCTCAGGTATAGTGCATGTAATGTAGTGGAAGTGGTAGCAAAAAATTGCTGTCTTTTTTTATCATTCTGATGTTTTGTGTATAACATATTTGGAGCATCCATCAATAAAGAAAGCATACTTCTCAGGTAAAGTGTACTTTTCTAGAATATCAATCTAGAGATCATTCTCCAAAGATTTCCAAAACAAAGCAACTTTTAAAGAAACTTGTAAATAAACAACAGCAAAAAATGCATATATTTCAAGATAGCAATCCCATACCAGAGAGGGATTTTTTATATTTTGCAAAAAAAAAACATTTTATGGTTATTGTTTTGGTTGATTTATATTTACAATATTTACAGCATCTAGCATGTCAAAACGAAAACCATATTTTTTCAGATCCTGTGCATAGTTGTATTGTAAACAAAGCACAAATACAGGGGATAAATCTGGTTTCATTTAGGCTGCTGCTGCTCCCCCCTTGGCAAAATCTGAGGAACAAACATCTTCTGCATCATCACGCCATGAACACTTTTAACACTCAATCCACTGGGGACCACTTGGAATGGAAAACCTCTCAGCACTTCACAATTATTTTACAGATCGGTGCACATTAACTCTTGCAGGTAATTGTAGCAAGCCTGGGTCTGTAAGTACAAACCACCTAAGGATTTGAATGGGTATTTTGCAACATATATGGGCTCTTTGTATTGAAAGCAGTTGCAGTGTGTCTGTGGCATTACCTTGACAATGGAATATCTGGAATTTTTAGAGTGGTCATTAGTGTGCAAGTATCCTGAATTTCCAGTAAAATGTAAATATGACATATGACAGGGGATATGGCCCATGTCTGACAAATCCACATTTGTTTTTAACTCTTATTTAGTAGTTAGAAAAGCTATTCTAAAAAGATTCACTCCTAAAAGGAAGGAGAAAACAACAAATACTGTAAATACATTTCCATAGCGATACGTTTAAGTCTATATTTTTTTAATTACATTACAAAAAGGAATACTATTCATGTTATCCATTTGAGAGGAATAAACTCAATGTCCTTTTTACATCTGAGGATGTGAATTATGAAGAATAGCAGTCTATCCCATTAACATCAAGAGGGAGTTTAGCATTTCTCAGAAACTGGAGTAAGAGGAAAAAAGCAGGTGGCTATCTCTACACATCAAACATATATTAAGCCTCCAGGTTGACCCAGCAAAGCTTCTTAGTTTGGGTTTTTCAGAGGGCCGAAAAGCAGAGACTGTCCTGAATTTCAGTACAAAATTTAGATATGCAAATGTCCTCAAAGGATGCACGATTGAAAAAGGATGCCATATTGCCTCAAAGCCACATACTCTAAAGCTAAACAAGATTAGGAAAATTGAATCATTTCAAAAGCTGTGGGCAGAATGCAAACTGGTTAGCATTCTAATCCTCTGGGCCAGGTGACCAGCCCAGTGTGTGTACAAGCATACTGTAAAGAACAAATGAGACGAGAGGCTGCGACTGTATGTTGGCTCATTTTAATGAAATAATACCTGAGCCTTTTCCTACCTGGGAAATGCATTCATTTACCACCTTTGTATCAGACGTCTTCCGTAGGCTCCTGGCCACAAATACTATTATGATTCTGGCCTAATTTCCATCCTGGCATTCTCTTGCCAGATGTTTGCCTGGGGAGGGCCCTGTTTGCGTTCCTGCATTACCAATAGCAGGAACACAATGTCTGTTTTTGTTTTTCACAAACAAAACACTTGCAGAAAATTATAATGCATTTACTTTTAAAATAAAGATGTATTTTCTTTCAATTTGATTGATTTTTCAGCTATTAGACAACACCAGTTCTGCTGTTTGCTGAAGAGAGATTAAAAAATACAGGAACATTTGCCTTTGTAAGAACAACCCTGAAAAATAACACAATATCATGGAAGTGTTGAAGGACTATTATAAATGACAACTGAACTTATTTCTACTGATAGCGATGTTACAATGTGACACTTCTTTCCCATGAGAATGTAATTTGAAAAGGTTGTTCAAGCAAGAATTGACCTTGTGACCCTTGCAAACCAAAAAGTAAACAAGTGACTGCGTAATAAAGAATCGTATTCCGCAAATGTTTGTTTTCACAGAGGTCAACATTCGTCTAGGAGTATGGATTTTAACATAATTGCTTATCATTAGCATAACTGTACAGGCAACAGCTTTGATACAGTGAATCAGGAATATGTTAGCATATAGAGGGTAGCCTTAAACCTATTTGATGGTCGCAAATGTCTACAGTCTTATCACTTGTACTCCGGCTGACCTTTATGCCATGTTCTCAAGGCTCCACTCTATATTTGTCATATCAACAGCATAGTGATGTGGTTTCCATGCTGCTCTCAAATGACATTGTGGGAAACAAATCTAGGGTCAACACTGCAGTTAAGGTATACTTTGGACACAGAGAGACAGACTGACAAACAGATGAACAGTGGGTGTTTTGCAGTAGATTCTGAGGAGCCACTGTTGCAGAGTAGACATGCTCAGTATCTCTAAACATTTTCATTTTACCTACAGTCTGTGTACTAAGAATGCACAAAACTAACGGTGATATATGATTCTTCATCTTCTTTTAATCTAGCATGTTTAACCCTTAGATGCATAGGTTATTGGAACCTACACTCTTCCATGACTGGGTCAAAAATGACCCTTATCAGAAGCGTATGCTATACTGTGCTAAATAATAATTCATATTATCTTTTGGTCCACAGAAGAATGATTTAATGTTTGAAAATGTAACAAATAAACAATTTGTTACATTTTAAAAGTGTAGATAACTGATAAACTCCAATGATACAAGGTCCATAGAAAAATATCAACATCAGCTACTTTGCAAACATTCAAACATCCATTTCTTCAAAATATCATTTTTTTTTAAAAAGTAGAACAAATTTTCATCTAATTGTACACATTTATAAATAAGTGCAGAAGCACTTTCTAGGTGCTTTGGTGGAGGGGTGAGGGCTATGCATATCACGCACCAACCTAGAGCTGCTCATGCTTGTGTGACTTCTATACTTCCTGGTGTACACACCAGTGCACACTTTATTTCCTTTAGGGCTCTTTGGGCTCTGTGCAGCTTAAAGAGCTCATACCATAATTCCCCTTAGCAGTGCGCAATGCAAAAAGCATTGAACAAAATACATGAAATGCATTGTCTTCTTAGAAACTTTGGTGTGTGTGTGTGTGTGTGTGAGAGAGAGAGAGAGAGAGAGAGAAACTTAATACTTTATTCTTTATAGGCTACCAACTTATGCACTTATAGGTTATTTGCCATAAAAGCAAGCTAAATATCATAGTAAGTCTATCTGTATGTTATGCAATTCCAGCTACTCTATTATGTCAACAACACATCCACAACAGCAACAGTAATGTTAGCTAGCTATAAAGTAGACTAATTTGATGATAACGGACAGATATTCTTTCACACAATAGTAATGAATGTGAGAAATGGTCTATGTTCTATACATTTGATGAAAAATATTGTCTGAGGTAAAAAATCAGATGTATCAGATGTAAATTAGTCTGTGCGCAACTTCATAATCAACATCCCCTTGGATGATGTAATTTGGAGCTGGATGAAGGGAGTAATACTTTATGTTTTGGTGTGAATTGTCTGAGCTGCGTTCCTCTGTTGTACAGGCATTCTTGCCATTCTTGAGCCTAGAGAAAATTCACCTGTGCCAACAGGAGTGAGTGGAGTTTTGCTCTCAGGTCAAGAACTGAAGAATTTCATTCTTGGTGGTGCATGGACCTTCCTCACAGTTTTCTTTACACAGGTCCAAAACACTACGGCATTTCCTGCCAAATAGTAATGCAAAGGGATAAAATCCCATGGAGGCCTAAGGAACCTCCCATGCTGCAAAAAACAGAGGATTGAGCCAAGACGTCCAGGAGAGCCTTCTTGAAGATGGTATAGCTGTTGATGCCAGCAGGCTGTGCCCACTCCTCTTCTGGCCGCCACTCAAACATGGTAATGAATGCTTTGGGGGCATCGGATGTTGTCATCTTTGGCAGGGTGAACTGAGCCAGGCAGGATGGAGGGGAGCTCAGAAAAGATTAAATTATCCCATACGGGCCATCATTGTAACAAATGTCAGGTTGCACATGTGGAATGGACAGACTTAACATCTACACACACCCACAACACATGACACACCCATTGAACATCTAAGTGTTAAGACATACAGTCACTGCTAGAGGCTGAGGATCCAGCCACAGTGACCTTTGTGGCGTCAAATCTAACTGGTGTACTTATGCCTTATCGATAGAGATCTTGTGGGAACCACTGAGGTCAGCAAACCATCTAATCTCTCGTGTCACTGTCCTATACTGACAGACTGGTATTTGGACCTAGTTTGAATGAGGTCAAGTCATTGCTCTGTTTGCTAAGCACTGGTGGTGCTGAGGGTAGTGGGCGTTGGCAGTGATAAACTGGACTGGACAGATCTGGAGTGGTGACTGAACTGAATTTAACTGGACCATAAAGAACTTGATTGAGCTCGAGTTGACTGAGCAAACTGGTATAAACTGCACCCATCCATGGTAGTTGATTGAATTATATGAACTGGGAAGATCAGCATTGTATCAACAAATATTATTGCAACAATATGGGAGAGGGTTTACAATGGAATTTAGGGAATAATTACAGGTTAGTTTCTTCTTGGCTTTTTGGCAAATGCAATGTCTCTGCAAGACCCTGCCGTTGTGTTAGTTGAAGGAGCTATCAGAGATAAAGTAGAGTGGGGACAGACAAAAAGGATGAAACAAAAGTGATGAGCTATTTGGAATGGAATTCATTCCTACCTTGGAAAGGTTCCGAAATGAGCAAATATGCAGCATTTGAATTCCAGTCTTGGACCAATTCTTGAACATACAGGGTCTGAACATGTGTTCACAATCTGTTTCTCAACTGTGTTTGGATGTGACACCAACCTGTCAGACAACTGCTGCCTCTATGGCCCAATTTTTACTTAGGTTTTACAATTCTTGTGAAACTGATGTTGGGCTAAGGGTTAGGGTTACGGTTAGGGAAAGGTCTTGACATGCGAGACTGAACAGCTGTAGAGTAGTGGGCATTTGTTCAGGAGAAAACACTTTGTTGAATAGCATTAAAAAATGCCAATTGTAATAAATTAGCCAATATATTCATATCACTAGGCACCACTGTGAACCTCATGCAAGAGTTTCAACCAGGATATTATCTGACATTTGGCATTTGATGATTTACTGTTCTTAAGTGACTCCACCTATTTCCTGGGTCATAAAAACCTGGTGATGTGAAAGGCTAAAAACAGAGGCATACGTGATTTGTACTACAGATGTCCAACCAGTAAGAATATGTGATTTCATTTGCCACGGTGGAACTTGATGAGTGAGACATGAACATTTTAATACCTGCACCTAAAAATAATCAGTAGCTGCATAACAACATGGAAACTTGACCCTGCCCCCACCAAATCTGATGAACTATGTAACCAAAGACCAACCTGTTTGCAGAGCCCCTCTCATCGGCTGTTAATCCCAATGTATTTCATATCAAGAGCAACCATAACTTGGTTGCTCTTGATGTGGAGAGATTTAGTTTGGCTGTGACAAGGGGTTCAAATGCCATGCTGTTGACTATTAATCCCAAAAACAGATTTACTGCTTGCAAGATATTTAGAAACTATTCTGGTAAGTGGATGAGGGAGATGTTAATGGCAGGGGGCAAGGGTTTCACAGAATCATTGCCTGGGAGCTTGCAGTAAAAGTCAGGGCACAGTATATTGCAGTATATTAACTGAGGTGCCAAGAATGTGTGTGATCTTGCTCATCTCGATGTTAAGTGTCACATTGTGTTTATGGTGTGCAGATTGCACACTGCTTGTTTTCTCCAACACCCGAGCCAGGACTGGTTGCTCTGACTGTCAGACTGACTTGACTGGATAGCTAGGCTCTAGCTGACCAACTGGATGGTTGGCTGGTTGAATTTGTGACTGAATAGCTGACTGACTATCTGGCTGGTTGAATGGTTAACTGACTGACTGTATGAGTACCTGCATTACAGCCTGATTAACTAGCTGACTAGCTGGCTGGCTTGCTGCCTTAGTGCCTGGCTGGCTGAGCAATTTGCTGGCTGGCTAGCTGTCTGTGTGAGGCTGTGTGATATATGATGTGGTTCAGCGTGGTTGCGATTAACGGATTGGCAGAACAGTTGCATCCATTAATAACTCCACCTTATAGGCCTGGAGCAGTCCCCAACTGTAAGCATTTATTGCAGACACATAACTGTTCTTGGAAATTAATGAAGCTAGCTATATGAATCATAGACATGGTATGGTGATTTGTAGATTGTGATTTCTAAATGTGTTTACTTTTCCATTTGAGGGTAAATATCAATTTTTAGTACTGTTTGTGGTGAAAAATACATCTGAGGTGTCATCATCACTACGCTTAACTGTCATAGAGGAGGAAATTCACTGTTTCCCTGTACTGCCTATAGATCTCCTTTGACTCTCACCCACACATTGCTGCAGGGTTTGAAGAATTTAACTTAATAAACTGCCTCATAAGGCAAGATTAAAGATGCCGTGTAATTTGATTAACTAAATGGGAACGAGAAAGGCCACAGATGGGAAAATAAGCTTTTCCAGTGCTTCATTAAAAGGAACAATCCTGTAAAACCTCCTGGGTGAAATTCTTCTGTGAAGAAGCTCTCTGAATAAAATATAGAAAATTTTCATGGAGCTTCAGCATGCTGTTGAAACGTGAATGCAGAGGAACATTTTGTAATAATTTACATGCTCAATGACAAAAATGTTTCCAGCCTTGGTGGTCGCTCTGAACGGATATATTCTGTACCTGGTTTCCCAGTCGGATATTTGTCACAAAACTGACATAGCTACATCATTCAAAGACGATACATCTTTAATTTTCTCTTTAATACATACTGATGCAAAATGTTTGCTGTTTAGACCTATCCTAAATTTAGCAAAACAAAACAAATATATTATCATTATCTCAAAGCATGACAAATTCCATGGTTAGTAGTGAACCTAAATTTAATTGTGGGCTCATTCAGTCCTGTTTGGGTGTTATGGAGCTTTATTCCTACAAAATATAACATTCATTCAATGGTGTATGGGTTTGTAAAAGCTATAGAATGTAGATCTTGTAGATCTGATGTTAGTAATATTGTTATTATCCCAATTCATTCAAAAATTATTTATTTAAAAAAATACTTTACAGGAAACCTTTGAACAATTTTATATTTGATTGAGAAAGCAGACTCTCTGTCTTGTTACTGACCAATGTTGGCACACGTGTGAAAGAGCCAAGAAGAGATGCATTTGAAGAGCTCTATTGCTAAATGCTGAAATTACTAAGTAATAAAAAAGTATGTTTTGATGTTCCACATGTAGTATGTAGGTGTAACACGTGTGTGCACATGGGTGTGTGTAAAACATACCTAATTTCACATAGATGTATGCCCAGGTAATACAATTGTTATTTGTTTGAGGAGTTTCATTTGAGAAGTTTCTTAATAAAGTATACACACATCATTCTAATTCTTTGCCAATATGGGGACATTTTCAATGCTGTCTGACTTCATTCCCTCATCCACATGTGCAGGGAGATCAAGATTAGGTGTGTGCAGAATGAAAACCCAGGAAGCTCACCTGCTCACCCTTGATATTACGCTGGAAATATAAAATCCATTCCCAGATTTAGACATCTCTCGCCACCAAAAAATGTTCTATTCTGTCTGGACCCACAGACTGCCTGTCTGTGGCATTGCTCCTTTATGGCTCAAACTAGATGTCTTAGTTATTGGGATGAAGAAATCCCTGTCAGTGGACATTCATAGGAGAATCCCCCCCTTTTCTCCCTCTCAGCGAGGTGAGGTTAATTTATATTTCTCAAGCCTGTTCCTCTCTCCTTAGAAATGGATTCAGTTGAAGTGTTGGCGCTGGATCGTTATCGGCGTGCTATCATTCCGCCGGGACAGCCCAGCCATCATCACAAATGGCCGTTTTTCAGCCGAATAAAACATATGAATTAAACTTCATAAGCTTATCTGGTCTTTGATATGTAGAAAGCCCAAGGTTTATTTCCACATTAATCCCCACACCCGTCTATTGCTTTGGCTCTTTGATGCATGAAGGTGGGTTTAGAAACTGGAATCTGCCAGGTATATATAACTGCGTGTTTTACCCATCGCTTGAGCTTCAGGCCCTCTTTTCTCTCTCTCTCTCGCTCACACACACATACACACACACACAGACACACACAGGTTTTCCCTAAGAATTTCATTACAAAAGGCAGCCATATGCATTGAAATACTGCCGGCAAGCAGGGGTCATGTAGCCCGATACTGAATTTCCCTTGCCTTTGTGCTATCTTAATTGTCTGTCATTTCTGTCTGCAGCCCCGTCTGTGTGCGCTCCAAATAAAACCTATGGAAACATGAAAGGTGGAGCACTGCCCTCACTTTCATCAAGGGATCACTTTCCAGGCCTTGCCGTGGCTACCCCAGGCTTGTGTTACGTACCTCATAAAAGTAGCTCTTGTTTCACCGATGCACTGCCCCATCTGGGCGCTGGGCTAATCTGTCAAGCCGAGCTCCCAGGCAAATTCTTCTGCAGCGTAATAGACACTGTTACAAACTCTCCTGCCTTTCTCCTCCGCTCGTTTTCCCCTCATTTTTGCAGAGGGCTCCCCTGATGCCCTCTGATGCTGCTGACAGTTGGAGCTGAGGCTGGATGCCATGGTGAATTTCTATCGTGCTACTGCATCTGTCATTGTTTTCACCGAGGTGTTGACCTCTATGCGTCCTCATCAGAACGTTGCCTCAGTTCTGCAACTCCAAGCAAAACAGATACCTACAACTTTGTTGTTCGTCAAGGATATTCCCACCACAGAAACGCCTTCTGATAGTTTTTGCAAAACTTTGACAGGCGGTTGGAAACCGCTGGGGAATTAGGTCACAGCGGGATGGGAAAGAGACACACACTCAGGGGACTTGGGCTTTATTTCTATAGCTCAAGTCATTCACTGCCATAACAGCAAACATTCAGAAGATGGGAAATACTCTTTTAAATTGTAACCTATTGTGTCCTTCAGACTTCACCCCCTGACATCCTTTAGATCCCCCTAACCTTGATCTCATTGTCAGTCTTGCTTCTATCCTTCCTGCCATTACTCACAAAATCCCTTCTTTAAATAAATATGTATTCTCACACAGGTAAAACACTGTATGCAGGCCATTATCATTGTGTAGCCACAAAGCGACGAAACATGCAAAGGTGTCTTTGACACCCTTCAAGGTTGTATAGCTCACAACATTCATTCATCACTTACTGGCCACTAGAGTAGCTTTAACCTACAGTAAAGCTTATTTTCACTTATCCAGTGTTGGGAGCATCAAGGCAGATGTATGGCGTATAGTGGGATGGAACTGATGACAGCCACTCTGTATTTCTGTAGGCTTGTGCCATTCATTGGGGCCACGAACAGAGGGAGACAGTCACTGTTTTGAGTTTATTACTCTAAAAGGAGCCACCACTGATCACACTCTCCATAAGCCACATACAAGACAGTCATGGTATTTTAAGCAGATTTCCTCTTAAAGGGGAGGAGTGGCGGATATTTCTCTTTTAAAGTGGTCTTATCACTCGGGCTGTCGACTAGCTAGAAAGCCTGACAACTATAGCCAGCTGAGGCAGAGAGTGGCCTCTCCCTGTCTTCTGCTGTTAACGGGACAGCCATGCTACTCTGCCATTCTTCTCCTAATAACATATCGTGGCATGAAGCTTTTTACCTATTTATTTATGGATATAATACCCTTTTTGTCTGTGAAAATGAAATTAAATTACATTCATATATATTATGAGCTGGAGAATATCATACCCCACCCCAATCTCCTACAACTTCTATGGCCCTTGTGTGATTGATGGAGATGCTATCTGCCTTCCTTCATTGTCTCATTGCGTTTTAAAGTTGCAGGTGTGCTTTTTTGCAGTCCTCTCCAGAATTTACAAATAAAAAATCAAAAAGCAGAATTGTTAAAAGTCTGGTTACACAGACAATATTTTAAAGCAATGTAAATTAGCAATGTCCTATATTTATGGCCAACATTATTTTTAATTATGTTCCTTGTAAGTGGATTATCCTAATGTTGTCCAGTTTTCATCCACTTTAAAGACAACATCACCCTCCACCATTGCCTTGGAAAGTGGCCCATGAATCACCACCTTTACAGTTATGTTTATTCTGATCATTTGTTTATGAGTAATTGTATTCTCTCGTCTCACCCAGGGGTCATTGTTCAGTTAAAGGCCTTGCCATGTGTAACAAAGTAAACCAAGTTCTCCTCGGTGTATACAGAGGGGCCTGCAATGTTCATTATGTCTAACAACACACTGACCTGAAAGTTAAGCTCTCCTCACATTCCAGGCCAGTTATTAGTCAGCATTATAGTTTATTTGTCCAGAGGTAAGATAAACTAGAATGCTCTTAGGCCCCCTGCTTTGGACCCGCAACACTGACTGGTTTGTTTGAACAAAGGGAAGTGCTCTCTTATGACAAATAGTCCAATAACAGAAGATAATGCATACACAGCCCCAAAACCAGATAGTGCCACTGTCGAGCTGCAACAGGGGAAATTATTAGACCTTCATGCTTTTTAAGGTGCGCCTTGATGTTGTGTTTTTTGGCATTGAATTTATTTGCAGCAAAGCATTTATCACTGAGCTAACCAAGGATGCACTGTATCAGTGAAACCAGAGATCTCCACACAGGAGTGGCGTTTGTTGTTTGGAAACTATTTGATAGGTTTGACATCTTGGAAATAAGACAACACTTAGAAAGTAACTGTATCTCTCCATTTTCCGTGAGACAAGTTGTGTCATAAACACGTTCTAATTCATCATGAATACAAATCTTCCACCCAGTAACTTCATAGATTTATTTAAGTTTGTTGGCAGTGGCTGAGTCTACTGTACTGTCTAATCGGAGTGTTTTCTTCTTTAGAAAACCACATGTTCTGAGGCTTGCAGCCACCCATACGCTTACTTTTGGCTTTGGTTAAAACATCACATAACAGCTTCTCTATAAGCGAGCTATTTTCCCTGCCACATGAATGCAGTTACCTAATCAGAGCATGCAACCACAGATACATTAGGTACATGTAACCTCAATGGGTCAAATTTGTCCCTTAAGAAGTTAAATCTATACTAGTGTTTATGCTGTAATATCCTGCCAGTCGTCATCCCCGGTTCATTTGAAGCATGTGACCTCTTTGGAGATATAGGTTGCGCTGTTCAATGTAAATGTAGTGATTTATTTGTATAAACACTGTAAAAAAGTATATACATTTTTAAAAAAATGCAAATAATTGGTAAATTCAAATAACTAAACAGAGTTGGTACACATTTGTTATGGAATAAATAAGTCACGTCTGAATCAAGAGTAAAGTGTGAATTCACAGTGAGCGATTTACATAGGTGATATAATAACACTCACACACACACACACACACACACACACATACATGAACACACAGATATGGACACACACACACATAATCAGATAAAGACACACACACATACACACACACACACACACACACACACAGATACAGACACACACACACATAATCAGATAAAGACACACACACATACACACACACACACACACACATACACACACACAAAACCCACATGGACAGTCAGCCAAACCAAACCACCCGTGATTCCAGGGTTTGCTCCGAGTGTTTAAATGTTTTTAATTAGCTAGAAGCTGTGGTGTTCCCTCTGCGACTGCTTACTGCCTGCCCATCACAGTCACTTCCTGATGTGTCCCGAGGATGAACTTTGAGAAAAACGTGGATTTAAAAAGCATCTTCTTCTTAACCAAAACCAGCCTACAGTGAGGCGGCATGCAGGCTGCCTGCCGCGGCACAGAGCTTCCCCATCACAATCATGTTCAATTGTCCCCTAATTGTCCCCTTCTCTCTCCACAGAAGAAGTTGCTGACATGAGAAATTAGGCAATCAGGATGGCATTAGTGCATGAGTGGAGGACCAAGGCATGGTTATACTATAATGTATAAGCCCCATTGGGGGTGCAAATAAGCAGGAAAATACTCACATCTCCCTTTGAAGTGACGGCTGCACCCAAATTAAACTCTTAGTCACACTGCTATCAAAAGGATATGGTTGTTAGCAGTGCCCTGCTCTGATCTGAGTACACTTCTGCATCTTATTACAATGCGACTCCTGATTGCTGCCCTTTAGGGTGGCTCATTGTGAGTAAACATACATATTCCTGCCCTCTTTAGAAGTCAGTCACAGAAGTCTGTCAAGTGAAATTATGGGTTATTATTTCAGATGGAACAGATATGCAAGTGTCATTTGTTCTGTATTCAAGGAAAATGGAAACGATCTGCAAATTATATCATTCTTTGGTATCGCTTTATAAATTTGCTACCGATGTCTGTATATTATTTAGTTTAAGCTGGCAATAAATCTGGAAGTTTGTAATTGAAATCTTACCAGCTGTAACTTGTTCTTCATTTGACAGTGTGTTTTGCAGCAATGTTGATAATGCGAGGTAGGAAATATTTTAGAATGAGGGTTATGATGATGTTATGAATGTTACAAGAATATTGTTTTATGTGAAAATATAATTAGGTTTTATTTTTATTACTGATAGACATTTAATAAAATATGAATTGTAACTTCATGATAAGAGCACTTCTGAGTACTTTAGCTTATAATTAATTGAGCTGCTGTCATTATTGAACAATCCTAAATCCTGCAGAAATAAATAACCATTTAGGGATAATAATGGCAAGAAGAGAAGTGTATTTAAATAAACTGGGTCAGGTACAGCATTGTAGCACTGTCTGGAGAAAGAAAAAAAAAAAGAGAAAAGTTCCTCAAAACCCCCTGGGGGGATTCAATGAGATTACCCCCCAAAAAAGATTGAATTAGTTTTGGCCAACAGAAGGAAGAAATGCTAGAAACTAATGGCAAATAACAAGCTTGTGACAATTCATCAGGCAACTTCACAGAGGGGAGGGCTTCAGTGGAATGCCTAAGACGGGACCTTTCCCCTGCGCTATGTTATTCTAACAAACAATGTCAATGAGATGGCATCCTACCTCTCACCAATTTGCATGGTTGTCAGAGGAGTGAAAGCCAGTTTAAAGGTACATCCTTTATGTGCCGGAGAAAGGATTAGGGCCAGCCCCACAAAGAGGCTTTGATTTTTTTGCAAATATGTATAAGAAGTTTGGCTGAGAAGAGTGAGTTTTCAAAGCTGCAACTTTTCTAAAGCATAAGATTTTTTTCTTTGTGTGTGTGTGTGTGTGTGTGTGTGTATCAACAAGGAAACTTTGCACTCCTTAAGAGAGGTTCTCATTCAAATGGGTGTAAATCTAATGACAGTGTAATATATGTTCCTCACTAATCCACACTAAAATATAACCATCTTTATTTAGATCTGAATGTTATTAACTTAAAACTGCAGAACGTTATGTCATGCCAAAAAACAAGTGCCTTCATTTGTTTTGATAGGTTGCTAAGCTACTGTATATAGCAAGCCTTGTGGAGGGAGTTGATGTGTTGGTGATTTAAAGCAAAAATTCACTTCAACAGAGAGAAGGCCCAGAAACAGATTTCCTATGCCATCCCCAATAACACAGGCAACTTCTGTTTAAGGGTGGATTTACCCTGCCTCTGATTGGGAGCCCTTCACCGCTCAGTTCAATGATTGACACCCTGATCCCACATAAACACAAGGAGCAAGCCAGTGTGTGAGCGCGTGCGCCACATGCACTTAGCACTGAGGTTAGAGTGCAGTGCTCATTAGCATGTATAAACTCTGTGTGTCAAGAGGTCGCCTTTGACCCTAACACACAAAACCTTGCTCCAAACATGGCTGACCCAAGTATATCTCTGTGGATGAGGGGTATGCACTCAGGGCTGCACTACGTTGTGCTGAGTATTGAGAGAGTGAATTAAAGTCTTTTTTGCTGGTTTCATTGTTTCAACATGATTAGACGAGAAGGCCTATAAACACTCATAATTAAAAGCTGACGGTCTGCTTTTTTTTCCAATATTACTCTGCAGATAGGTTAACAACAATAAATGAATGAATGAATGAATAAATAAATAAATAAAAATTAAAAAAAATAAATAAATACATAGATAGATAAATATATATATTTTTAAATTACAAAAACTCATTGTCTATAAATACTTATACTTTTGTCTAGTATGAAATGTACAGACCGAACCGTAATCCATTGGAAAAAGGAAAACAAATGTTTAACACAAATGCACTCCTACACAAACACTTGTAATGGGCTGTGTGACATTGATAGTACTGCAAGTTCACATTTTAAAAATCAGAAGTAGACATATTTTTATTTAATTAGTGACAGGAGATG
>OOFE01051090.1:6160-20316 GCA_900323365.1 Monocentris japonica | reverse complement strand
TTTCCCTCTTTTCAAATCCTTATAGACATCTTTAAAGCAGTCTGCTTTTAATGTTAGACACTAAAATGAGGTAAATCTTGAAAAGCGAAAACTTGGAAACCGTATTTCTTAAGCAGCCATGGAGTTTCAGCCAATTTACCAATTAATACATATGGGGTAAATGTGCAAACCCCAGGGGAGGTAAATCTAAACAAATCCCAGGTTTCCATTTTCACATGACATTTGAAATGAGGATGTGAAAGTTTGAATCAAATATCTTCTTTCAGATGTCTGGTTTGTTTACATTGTGTTTCCTCTTGTATTCCTTTGGGGAAGCTCGGAAATGGTAATAATGTCAAGATGCACTATTTCTTTAATGGCTCGAGCGAGGGAGAAGTTGCCTCCAAATGCCCATGTAAAACCAACACTGTTCTGTGGGTGTAAGAAAGGCCTAATCAATTCTGAAGCTGATACGTAGGTAAAATAAATGAGACTTCAAACAAAGTAAAGTTGTCCTTGAGGGATGAAAACAAGACACAAAGGGAGAAGTACTCTGTGTGACATACGCAATGTTTCATTTGGGGGGAAAAAGCTAGTGAGCCGTGGCCTGTTTAATGTAAACCCAGAGAGGTTGGATTTGTTTGGTGTCAGAGCCGGTAAATAATTAGCTGATTCAGAGCAAGTTGGAGTTCTTCAGAAACCTAACCTCAGGGCCAAAATAACATAAAAGATATACACACCTATGCTATCGGCTGGGAGAGTCAAGAATATACTGACAAAAATGCTATTGGCCAGGACTAGCTGAGGTGAATGGGACATATGGTTCATCAGTGTTATTGTTGAAAATAACACCTTAATACCTTTGATTTCAGCTTAGAACCTTTGAAACGTACAATAGCTGCTGAAGTGTCTTGGGTTCCATCTGCAGCTTTTTTTTCTTCTTCTTCTTATTTCTTCTTCTTATTTCTCCCCTGGGGCCAACACAGCTCCATAGATCACATTTTGTTTTCAGAGTGTATCCATGTGTCTGACCTCATACCATGCCTCTTTTTTGAGCCATATAACTGTTCATCACCGTCAATTTAATTCTTGTTGTCTTCTGTGATGACTGAAGAATTACTAACTCAGCTCCAGTGAAGCCACAAGCATAAATATCCAACAATGGCATGTGCGCCAGTATTACAATGACAGTACTCGTAGCCATTAGCCAAAGCTAGCCCAAAACATTCATGATCTGCAATGAAATCAGTCCTCCAAAATGTCCGCACTAACCAAACATTATCTGTTGGTGATTATCTAGTACCACTGCTGAGGTAGTGGGATCCAGTGTACAGAAGTGGCCCCAGGGAGCCCTCCCTTTTCTCGAGAACTAATGTTTACAATCGTTTAGGGGCGTCGTGGAAGGCATACAGGAGACACTGGCGTATGTTTGTCTCCATTTTCAGGATTGTGGTTAAGCTGAAGCTCATCTGGCAACCTTATGGGCTGTTCATCCACTCTAAAGCTCCTGTTGTTCCTTCCTCTCCTGTCCTCTCCCTCTATCACACATCTTCCTTCTCTCCACTCTTTCCCCTCTCCGCGATCCCTCTTTTTCCTCTTTTTAACATTCCCTTCCCTCTCTTCTTTTTGGCTTCCAACCATTTTCTCTTCATCCTATTCTTCTCCCCACTTTCCTTTTCTTTTTTTGAAACCGTTCACCGTATCAGCTGTCTCTAGTCATACATGTCATCCGCTGGTATGTGCTGATGGCCAATTTTTTAGTGGGCCTTTCATGTGTGCATCATGTGCAGCAATGGCTGGAATGGGATGTAGCTAGAGTAAATCAATTTGTCATATGAGTAAAATCTACTGAGTGCATAGGTTCATGGGCAAGTTATGTGGCCTGCTTGTCTTCTGTTTTCTCTCCCCTCACAGTTGCAGATTGTTCCAAACGGCCCTGGAGAACCACTGCTGCAACAGATTAAGAGAAAAGAGGAATCAGCATTGTGTGGTGCTGCCCCTATTTAGCATTTATTATATTCTTCTTTACTCATGGCCACCACAACTTGTCATTATGAGTTCAATACTAGATTGACATAATGCTCTGCCTCAGAAAGTCACAAAAAATACACAAGCAGAGGGATATGAAGTGGTTCATTCCAAAATGAGACATTTGCCATTTAAAAAAAGGGACGCCAGCTCATACAAGATGATTGCTGGCTCCTTGCTGATGCTCGCTGGCTACCATCACTGGACTCTGGCCTCCTCCTGCTGGCCACCAGACAGGGATTTTCGTTGAACAAAATATTGAATTTTTGTGTTGACTCATCTACTACAGTTATAAAATCACCAAGCTATTTCCTGGTGAGCCATCCTCCAGTTGGTTGATGCTTGTTGACTTCTACTGTACTGCCTAGTGTAAAACTCTACACTGTTAGTGCTTTTCCACCAACACGGTTTCCGTGCTGGAGCCGGTGCCTAATTTCGAAGCGGTTCCACGGAGCCAACTTTTTCTGGCTCCGTGGAACCGCAAAGTTGGTTCCATTCCAGCACCAAAAAGCTGATGTCACCCAGAGTCGAGCTTAATCGTCACTGCCTGTGCTAGCTAACCGCCATTTTTAAATGCAAGAAGAGACAGACACAACAGGCTTTTTAGTTTTGCAAGAAAATATTGAAAAAATGAGTGATTCGAGCGACGCCCATAACGTACGTAATGGTTCAGCTCCAGATTGGTGGTAACTCGGGCCGGTTCTTAAGAAGGTTACGTGGTTCCAGTGTTCAGCACCGGCCGGGCGCTGGCTCCGGCACTGGCACAGGAACCATGTTGAAGGAAAAGCGTTATATATTTCTGCAGGTTTTGGGTCCCAAACAGTAAAAGGCTTAAAGAGAAAAAGGTTGAATTTGATCGCTCCTTGTTAAGTCAGCATGGTTTTATCTCACTGCAGGACTTGGTAAACACTGGTCAGTTCAACCAACCAGTACCAGGTACAACAACAACACTATCTGACTCAAACAACACACACACATACACACACACACACACACCCACACACAAGGGAAAACACAGCTGAAAGGAGGAAATGGCATCCTGGGGTCTTTAGCTGGACCAGTGTGTTTATTTTCCTCCCATGGTGTACCAGGGCCAAGCTGCTTAACACAAGGTCTGGGGACCTGGGGGAGTCTGAGTGTTTGTGTGTGTGTGTATGTGTGTAAATGTTTGAATGCACATGTGTGTGCATACATGACTGTTATTGTTCACTAGTATATGTGCATGAATGCGCATGCATGCCTTTTTATGTGCAAGCATGTACCTGTGTCACTTCATCCATGCACACATACAGTAAAGGGCTTTGTTATCCAACAAGTACAGGAGGTTGTATAGATAGTTTAATGAAGAAAAAACATTTGCTTTGTTTGCAAAGTCAGTAAAGGTTTTGCATTGCTTGGGCGGGCATAGCATATATATCAACTGACTAAGTACAGGAAGCAAGTGAGCTTAGGACCTGAGCACTGGATAAACGTTTGGTTTTCCCTGCTGCCTCTGCCTGTGTCCGGATTATGAAGGGCAGGTATACAGCACTTCAGAGTCTGCCAATTAACAGCCCCAGCAGCGGCCGCCACACAGGGGGGCCCCTCATAAAGACTCACCCTATGGTGTAAGCCCCGCCACTTCCAAGTGCTTTATCCAAGGCCGAGCCCATACACACAGCTGTTAAACTGGCAGGTTTTTAAGCAGCCCCAGCATCGCCGACAGGCCTGGGAGTTCATAAAGATTTTCTCAGCAAGTGCTTTCCCAAGGAGAAAGAGATGAGGGGAGAGAGACAGAGAGGGAGAGAGAGACTGACAGACAGAGAGTGAGCAAGGCAGCCGGGGCAATCAAGGGCCAGACCTTAGATAGAGCCACCACGCTCCTTCCCTTGATCCCTCTCTATCCCTCTATCTATCCATCTCTCCATTCTCCACTCCACTCTTTCCACTCTTTTTTCTACGTCAAGAACCAGTGATTGCAATGGCGGGCAAGCCAACAACAGGCAGGGGGTGGCCTGCTGAGGACTTGGAAGTTGGGATAACTCCAATCGTCCAAGCCACCACCCCTGCCTGCCACATACCAACTGCTGGTATTTGAACAGCTTTGATACATATTTAAAGACTGCAGTGCATCAGAACTGTATTAATCTTAGTTAAAAGGCGAGGCACCATATACCGTTTTTTTTTCCTATGTAGAGGCCCACCGGCTCCTGCCGCAAATCGCTGGGATGGAAGGACACACAAGCTGTGCATGGATCGACAGGCTTATGAAATTTTAAAAATGGGTAAATATATACCCGTGGGCCAATGTATACAGATTAAGCCAACATAGAAGTCTCACTTTTTAAGTGAATGCACTGCATGCAAAAGTGGATTATCGCTGCACTGTTGCTCTGTGCCCGAAAGGAATTGCTTAGAAAATTCTAATTTTGTTCACTTTTCAGCTGTCACAAGGTGCACAGAATGATCTAGCAATCAGTTGATCGTGGGACAAAGTTTCATGTTACAATGTGTTCATCCACTTCTAGTTACTTATTTTTGAGATGGAATAGGCTGCCAGTGGCTGCTGTAGAGCTAAAGCAAGATAAATCCAGGGTGAATGATAGATTCATGCATTGGTTACCACTGTAAAGCTGGACAAAGATTAATCCATAAGCTAGCAGGTTCCTTTTTTGAGGTACACTAGCACATCTATGATCTTCTGTTGCAATCTCATTCATTTTGTCATAGAAATCACAGAAAACATCCTCACAAAAAAAACTATTATTTTATGTCGCTCATAATCTGAGACATCCACTATTTCATTTTATCTTTCACACCAAATAACTGACATAAGCATCAACTTTCTTTCACTGGGTGCAAATCTCTCTACAGTCAGATGAACCATATGCTTTGCGTGGAGAAGCCCAGTGTTCAATGTTATTGTGTCAGTGGAACGACATGGAGAGGGAGCTGACTACATGCTGGAAATTGTTTGACAAAACCCTGTGTGTGTGTGTCTGTGTATGTGTATATACAGTATGTGTGTGTGTGTGTGTGTGTGTGCCTATATATGTATGTTGGTAGCCTAAGGTCCATTGCCATTGTTACTGTGGACTGAGCTAGAGATAAAGCAATGGAAACAGAGCTGACCACATGCTAGACTGTATTGGCCGCAGATGTGCCCAGACAGATCACAGAGAAAACGTGATGGCATTTCCTCAAGATGTGGATGTGTATTTTTAAACTTTGATGTGAACATGATTTGCCATGAAAAAATGCTTTGTTCATGTGATTCACATGGTCTCAATAACAGTGCTCATACATATTGTATGCCTACCCAGGAACTTTTTTTGTCTCAGTAATAAAGACTATGTTGATTTCAGTACTTTTAGCAGCACTCTCAATGTGAAACCTGGTTTAAAATGCTGTGTGCACGTGGTTGAATATGTCTTTGACAACGCGGATAACATGTGTAGCATGTAGCATGTGGCCGAGACAGTTGGTATCACAGTTACAACATTACTATGTGATATTCTTCACTTTGAGGTCATGTTTGGCCACAGGTCCTTTGTGGAGGCTCCTCTTTGAAAACGTAAGGTAAAAGTTAAAAGACACGACGTGATTTAATAAAATGTGACGTGATCAAACAAATGTTAACATCTAAAGGCTGTCATACACAGGCAACATCTCAAGGCAATGTAGGCAGGTTTTGGATTTTGTCAGCAGCCAACCAACATTTTGCTTCATGATACTTTTTTCCATCAAAGCCCATTATGCTATCTATGTTAATTCTGTCACTTCCTTCTTTTTTAATTTTTTAATTGTTTTTAATTTCTTCAAAAGGGTGTGTGTGTATAATGGTTGCATCTATTGAATCATAGATTGGAACCAGGATTGCCACAATACACATTTTGTTTATGTTCATAAGAATTTTTTTTAAAAATCCACTTTGTGACTGACTGAACTTGAAACTATATAAATATATAATTTCAAATATTGGTACAAAATTGGCCCATACTTTTATATTTTCTTCTTATAATTTTCTGCTCCTGACATTCGATAATCTATGCAAGAATCCCTAAATAGAACTTGAAGAAAAAAAAGCTCCTCATTTACTGCATAAGTTGCATGACACGCTAAGCCACCCAAGCAACTATTATGGTGGCTGGCTATGCAGGTTACGTTTAACATAGCTGGTTGTCTGTTGAAACACCCGCCATTCTCCACCATGTGCCTTGGCTAACATTACACGGGGTACTGTACAGGCGGGCGTGAAGAAAGAGCCACCGGTTCAAGCAGAGGGGAAAGGTATCACTGCAGGGTAGTCTGGCTGTTGACCGGCCTGCTCTGTTTTGTTCAGGTTTTGGTGCGTGTGAAGTGCTAGTTCCAACACATTGTGTTCTTGTTCTGCTCGTCTTCTGTTTCAGCTTTGGCACAGGTGACCCTGGCTACTGTGCACTAGGTGACAGCATCAGACGTTGTAATTGTCTGCTTTGGGCAAGGGGACGGAGGGTGTAATACAGCTTGTGTTTCCTTTCAATAGAAATTATTGATAACTAGCGCTGAGAGGTAGCGTTGGTATCATTAGCCTGTTCGTAGCGAGTCTTGATTGATAATGGTAATTTATGTTCACAAAAGAACGTGAAAATAATAATTGTTGACTAATTGTCAATCGTATGGTGATACACATCTGTGGATTACTTCCTCATTAAGGCTCTTTTGTAGGAGGTGTCCACCTCGGAATCCCAGTGACTTAATCTGTTTGTTCCTTTTAACATCCAAGCAAGGTTTCACGTTCAAGTAGTAGTTATGACAGATGTTGTACATTAGTAAACGATATACACGAGGCAACTTTATAGTGAGGCAAGTTTCCCAGCAACAGGCAACAAAGTGAAACTAATGTGTGGAAGCCACTGCTGGCAACAATAAGCTCCTGTACAATCAAGTGTGAAGGCCACATATTGTCTGGTGTTATTTGTCAGCGTTTGACATAAGAGTTGGCCAGGTATGTCACATCCTTTACAGACTGTGTAAATGAATGAATTATTTAGTCAAATAATTTATGTGTCCATTCAGAACCCAGCCCATCCCTAACAGCAATACTATAAGCATGACTACTTTTTTGCTACAAACATACAGTATAAACACATTCAAACATTTATTTCACTCCATACTCTGCATAGTATGTTAAAATAAACAGAAAAAAGGAGAAACAATAAACCAAGAAGTGGCCGCAATATATAAACAATGAATGTGAATCAATGTAATTAGGCCTTTGGCTTGACCTTTCAAATACTCATTCTCATCCTCAGCAAACACACATTCACACTCTAAAAGTGGACTGCTTTCACCACAGGGAAAAAGTGGTGAAGAAAGACAGCAAGAGAGGCAGAGAAAGAGAGCGTGGGGGTGGGGGGGAGTTGTAGTGAGAGAAAAAAAAGAGTTCAAGTTAGAGAGACAGAGATGGTGAGTTGCATTTGATATCACCTTGTGCACTGCACATGTGCTTGCGAGTGTGCTGAGAGAGGGAGAGAGAGAGAGAAGCATCCTTCTCGAAATGGAAATTCCTCTGCTTCAGCCACAGCTGCAGTATGACACTTCAGATGGCCGCGCTTCCCTTTGTACAGCCCCCTGGAATTAGCCCAAACCACAATGGCATCACATCAGAAAAGAAGGGAGGAAAATCAGACTTTATTATCTGTCGCTGTGGAAATATTTGTGAAGGGGAGGAAAAGGGGGTACGAGGCCCCTGCCTTTCCTGCCATGTCAACCTGCTTTTTATTATTTAAAAAAACAGCAACAATTGTATTTTCAAATAAGTGTCAACTAACCCTCTATGTTACGCGGTACCAGTGCTCAGGGATGAGTTGGTACAGTGTTGAAACTGTTGAACTGGTATAATCTTTGTTTATTTTCATATAATACAGATTTTAGAGGCAAACTGAGCCAAAAAGCAATGAATGTGTGACGTTGCACTGTGTTGTGGTAATCCAGTCCTTTAAGTTACACATTACAGTTAAAAGCAGGTAATCAATAATCTATGACACATTACTCTATAGAGGGATTGGGGCAGTACGATAAAATGAACGGATTTCTATGCCAAAATGAGCCTTAAGAATCATTGTCTAACTCGTGTTGGGAAACAAACTCCCTACTAACAAAGTAGTAGCACAGAAAAATAAAACTTTCCATCGAATTGTGTTTGGGGAGGGGATTCACTTCAAAGAGATCTCAACAACAGCGCTGTCTGCCTAATTTACGTTTTCAGGCACATGCCAAATGTAAAAACCTCAATTTTGAGGAGTGTATAATTACAGGGAAAGAATGAATGACTATAAATACCCCCATCATTACTAGTCCCTCCTGAAGAACATGATCCATACTGAAGAATAATGAAGGCAAAATATTTCTGATCCTCCAACTGGCTATACCAGGAATGTGTGCATGCGTGTGTATGTGTGTGTGTGTATGCATGTATGCATGTGTGTGTTTGTTTGTGTGAGTGTGTGCGTATGTATGCGTACATTTCTGTGTGTGTGTGTGTGTTTGTATGAGAGGGAGGAGGGAATCACATTCTCTCCTAAATATAGTTCTGGTGGAGCTGCTGTGTATGGATACTTCAGGAGAACTCAGGACAGAGCAGCTTTAATTGGTTTATGGAGTCATTAATGGAACAGAAGTGCAACTTCTGAGTGTGTGTGTGTGTGTGTGTGTTGGATGCTGTCAGTGCCCTTTAAACAACAACAGACACATGGAACTAACTTTGATCAACAAACATGTAGCAAACAAGAAGATAATAATGAACCTCCATGTTCAGCCGAAGTCTCTGAAAATAGATCATTTCAACCAGGATATATCAGATTTGAGGATAATATTTCAAGATTAGGCCAGCTAATTAGTGCCCCAATATTTGGCATAGCACTTTGACGGAGATCCAAATAAGCATATTGTCCTCATAGCAGAGGAGCGAAATAGCTTTTCTGTGTTCTCCCCTCAGAGTCAGAAAGAATGTGTTAGACTCAGACAGAGAAAACTTTACTTGACTTCTCCCTCTCTCTGTCCTGCTTTGTAGCTCTCTCCCTCTTTTCTGCGCGATCAAAACCCGAGAATGTCGCTTCGAGTAGCCAAAAGAAAGAAAAGCAGGCAAACATGAGCAAGAAACCATGTTTACTTCTAGTATATCTATAAGCCAGGCCAGGTTTTTGTGTCAGCGGGGGTCTGGGTTGTTGAGTTGTCGTGAGTTGTTGCTGAACCGGCAGTGAGTCAGTCAGCCAGCCAGTTGTCAGGCAAGTGCCAGTTCCTCGTTGCTATTTGTGTTTGAGCCTAGCCGTGCTGAGAGCCTCCCTCCCTCCATTTCCCTTTTCCAACTGAATCCTCCAACCTCTTCCTGTGGCAAGAAGCATGTCTTACAGCAGCCCATCACTCCTGGAATGAAAAGCCTGTGACCAAGGCATCCATCCCTTTCAGTGCCATTGTGTCGCTGAAACAAGGAGCAGTAGCAAAGTAGTCGACTAAACATGGTGTAGCAGGGGCCGACGGTGGCCCCGCTGTGGCTGCTGCTGCTGGGCTCCAATGACTTGTTGTTGGTTGTTGTTGTGGGGTCCCCCCAGCCGGGGCCGCGGACGGGGCCGGCTTTTGTGTCAGCGTTCGACCAACGCTGCACTCGTGAAACTAGATAAATGGATTAGGGATGCACAGATACGGGCGGGCATCTTCAAGAAAAGACAACGGAGATGTTTAAGGGAAGCGGGGGATGGGAGAGGAAGGTGGGGGGGGATAGGAAGAGGCAAAGACATTTGTGTTGTTGGACTACCAGGGGTCGAGTCTGTTGTGAGAATAGCCTGCTTCTGCCAAAAAAGACATGACAGTGATAAACTTTCCTCCCCGTGCAGTCACCTCGCTCTCTCACCCCCTCACTCTCTCTGTTACACACACACACACACACACACACACCCACTGCCACAACGCACAATTCACCACTAAAATGAATGGATTGCCACACTGTGACACATCTCAGTTGCAGGGGGAGATGGTCCTTGTTCACCAACAAAGGGCTGTGGTATTATGGGGGGGCACAGCCTGTGACAGAATGCTAAATTGTTTTGGGGTCAACAACTTATTGTTTTTGCATGAGCCACAATTTACATATCTCCCGAAAAGGTTTCGGCACTCAGTCTTCAGATGAAAACAGCAGAACCTCTTCTAGCCTCTCAAAGGTTACTAGTCTTTCAATGCTTGCTAGAATTAGCCCTGTGGAGTTGTTTTTATGTAATACTGCTAAAAGGATTAACTTAAAAGGCACTTTGATTGAGTTAGTAACCCATCTAAAAAAAAAATGTGTTTCAGGATACTAATGACAAAATAAGATGTTGATATTATGGACAATAGTTATTCATTTGAATTGCAATTATCTGATTTCCACCATCAGGGAAAATACCATAATGTAAGCATTGTTTACTGCGACTGATAATGGCGATAGTTTTTAAAAACAGATATTATTATGCACAATATTATTCATTATTTAATATTATTTACCTCTGAGCCTCTGCTATATTTACTTTTCATCCATTTGTCTGGTGTTCTTTTCATGTCATGGTTATATTTTCTTTTCTTTTGCCTCCCCTTTGCATTGTGGCCCGGGGCATGCGGGGAAGAAATGGCTGGAAGTGACAACCTAATTATCAGCTCCAACTCCGTTCATTACCCATTAGACAATCCACTGTACATCCACTTACTAAAAGAATAATTTTGTATATATTATGGGAACACAATATTATGGCCTGCAGCTAACGCCTTTGCGCTAACCCCACGCTGTTTCAGTACAAAAGAAATAAATGGGACACCGAGAGGTTATTTAATTTTTGCCACAAAAGCCAGCTCAGGATGTGCAGATGGGGCGGGGAGGGGCGAAATATGAAATTTACAGAATATTAGTATCATTGTTGCTGAAGCACAAGTTGAAGCATGTGTGTTGCTGACCACAGTCAACTCGCTCCTCATTTGATTTAATATGATTCTAATTTTGCACCATTTTATCAATGCTAAGAATCGAAAGGTGGATTTCACTTCACAGTTTGTTATTTTTTTCAGACACAGGCTTGCTATCAAGTCCCTTACACACAACCCCCCCCCATAAACTATAATATCTGAAAGGAATATTATAGGATTACTATAGTGATACCACAGGAGATTAGAAATACCATAAACTACCATAAGGTCACTATATAAACTCGCTATTGAGTACCACAGTCGCACTAGAGGGATATACACCCTCTAGTAATACTATAAACCACAGAGATTAAAAAAATAAATACCGTAAAGTACAATGAGGTCACGCTAAACCCACCACTGAGTGCCACACACACTGCGTCCCTATAGGAACATTATAGGAATAATATTGTGATTTTTCTCCTTGGGCGGAGACCTGAGATACACATATTTGCATATTATGATGGGCTCGAGCTGGAGTAAAGTTGTGATAATGCAAGCGTAAAAGCGGAATGACCTCGGCCCGGTCAACAAAACCTCCAGACCTTTGTTAATTTTTCAACACGCTCCTTCACTGCGTGACTGTTTAGCGAATGGGCATTTAAGTGACACAGATTTATGCGCATAGACGTCCTCCTCTTCCAACACAGGTATAGCCTGGTCAACATTTACCAGGACTTGAAATAAAGGAAAATAAATCACTGTTGACCTCTTGCATTTTGCTGTCATGTATCCTCTTTTAGACCTGAGCAATTATAGGTAATGCCTTCATTTCCAAAGATTTGCAGCGTTAAAAAAAAAAAAAGAAACACAATATGACTTGGATTCCAAACGCCATGTGATTCATTATAAATTATACTCCTGGAAAGTTTCCCCCGTAAACAATCGCTAACATTTTCGTATAATATTCCTATAGAGACTTCAAGTGTGTGTTTTATAATATTTTATGTCCTATAGTATTCCTATAATATTCCTATAAAAGAACTATATGGAGGTCTAGTTTGCTGTATTGTATCCCTCAAAAATCTATTGTAGGATAACTGTAGTTCTTTTTGGCAGGAGATTGCCTGCGTTATGCTTTAAATCAAACTATATAGCCTATACTGTGCCGTGTGTGATAATATAGTTGTACAAGTATTTTCATGTGATTTATAGCTCTATCGAGGGTGAAAGCTATTTCAAGCTTTATCAATCTATAAATGGCCTATAGAGGTCGCTGTGATATTGCAAAACAGATGTGCATAAGTCAAGCCACAGGTTTCCAGCCGCTGAAATCGTTCACCCTCTAGTGTTTAGCTCACGTTTTGCTGCTTTCTGTCATTTAAAAGGCAATACTAACTCAAACACTTCTCTCAGTTTGTCTTGCAGTTATTTTAGGATCATCTAAAATGCTTCCCATGCGTCTTATTGTTTTGAACGCATCAACCAGGGACATTATAAAAGGCACACAAAATGTCAGTTTCATTTCACAGCTAATCGTTCAAAGTTATTTGTGTGCTTGAACACTCATATTCTTGTTGTTATTATTATTTTCCTGATAATTAGCGGGGGGTGTAACAAAAAAATAGTTGTAAAAATGCAATGCTCACACAATCCCCCATCACAGCTGATAATTGTACTTTCTCTTATTATGTTTGGGCCTCATTAGGCTTTTGAGGTAAATCAATATTTGGTTTTGGTCACTGATTGAGGGTGAAGAGAGCTGCTTTTATAGGCTAATGATCACTATCACATTCGGAACAGACCGGACCCCAAAACACTGACCCTGCTCTACAAGGGCAACAATGTCAGCCTCCTCCCCCCCAAAAAAGAAAATATTAATAATTTATTATCGAATCGACTTCTCTCTCTGACAGATTAGATTTTAACCATTTGATTTTGTTTGGACTGGGCGTTCCCATATTATTACTTAATGACCTTCCCAGCTGCTCCTGTCCATTTTCTGTCACCAGCAACCATCTGGACACTTATTAGCACCTCAATGCATCCACGCTGCTTCCCTCCCAAAGTTGAATAAAATTAAGCTTGGTTGCAGACCAGCAATGTTTTTTTCCCTCCTTTCCCACCATGTTTGAAATAAAATCGGTATCAGTATGTTTTGTTTTGATATGGACTATGGACTGATTTGCTTTATTATTATTATTATTGTTATTGTCAAAATAATAATAATAATAGTAATAATACTAATAATAATGATAATATATTATAAACAAATAATAAATCTACAGATTAAGTAGCGTGACTTCAACTCCAATGACAGAAAAGAAATAAAGGCTGTGGATATTCTTTGGGTTTTCTCTATAATTTCATTTAGTTTATTAGGCAAAATATACGATCTGGACAAATTCCTTCAACGCTTCCTATTTACAAATTTAAATCACTTGGTATTTACATTAAATGAAGGACACCAAAAACACAAGATAGAGACAAAAATAATAAAAATAAAAAGCCTACCAAAATGTCCCAGCCTGCCTGGGCAAAGTGGAGGGGGGTAGAGAGAGTAACATTATAGGCGCGATTATAGGCTACACAACAATAGAGGAAGTAATCCATCCATCCACAGGATATTACCAAATTACGCCATTTGTTCTGTACCGACTGAATGCTACGCTGCATTAGGTTATTTCTCATTGTCCATTTTAGGGAGTGTGTATAAAGTCTTTTTCTTTCTTCCTTTCTTTCTTTTTTTTCCAAGCACAAAAAAATGTCTTGATCAAGCCGAGGAGAGAGCAGTGAGGACCCGTTGCGTGGCGTCTTGTGGACTCCTGGCGCTGGAAGGCAGAGAGGATCTGAATAAAGAATAATACAGAAAGGTAGATAAATACCCCCGCCGTGTTTGGACAGCGGGTTTCAATATGCATCTGAAGTGTCTGGCTGAAAAAATCTGATTTGAAACAGACAGCCCCCCCCCCAATCCTTCTGTCTCTATTTCAGTTACCGTTTTTCACAAATATTGTATAGCCTGAAAATAAAAATTTAAAAATCCTCTAAGTGCATCAATTATCAACATCTCAACATCTATAGAGTTGACTTAAAAGCCATATTAGTCTGACGTATATAGGCCTATAGATGTACTAGAGAGAGAGAGAGAGAGAGAGAGAGAGAGAGAGAGAGAGAGAGAAAGAGAGAGAATTGTAGCACTTGAAACTGGGCTAAACTTTTTCTGCTAGAGCGCTCCCCTGGGCTCCGGATCTCCCAGG
>OOFE01051088.1:39038-63074 GCA_900323365.1 Monocentris japonica | reverse complement strand
CATTGTATAAATTATTCAGTTTGGGTCATATTTGGGTCAAAAAAAGACAGCTGTCTGAATTACATTGATTCTGAATTAGTTTTCCATTCTTTTCAGTCAAATCTATCATTGATGATTTGATTTGATTTGATTATCTATTAGTGATTACTGATTATAAATACCAACTATAACCATGACAGGAATGTCTAACATGCTAAACATGCTAAACATGCTAAAAGTAACTAAATTCCTTAAATTGGATCTCTGCTTTGGTAGATAGCATATGTTAGGGAGCAATAGGGACGATGTAAAACAGAGAGGATGACATAAAATAATGTTCATGAGCCAGAGCCACCAGAAAACCCCATCATTCTAGTATTGTTATATGCTATTGCCCATAGTTACCAGCACAGCAGAAAGCTGTAGGAATGTGAAACAGGTCATTGCTGAAAAAGGGCATGCAAACCTTCCTGGGAAGGTAAAAAATGCGCTAATAAGGTAGATGTTATTTCATGATACAAGGGGGTTGATTCTGCCTTGCAGCATCATAACATAAAAAAGGTAGGTATAAATAACTGACTTCAAAAGATCTTGTCTGAACACTTTTGTTTAGTGGAAAATGGAAGAGAGCAAAATTATAGGTATTGTGTTGTCTCCCTTGGTTAGATTGCTGCCTGGTTTTTAACTTGGAGGAAATGGGCAAAGTGCCAGCCTAAGCAACATAAGGGATACAGTGAGTGGGCACACACTAAAGCATAGGCACACACAAACACACACACCACATATAGAAAACACAAACTTGCATACAAACAGGAACACTCACAGGTGTACACGCATACATGCACAGGCACACAAACAAACAAACACCATTTTCTACTTACAGTAGAGTATTTGTCTGCCGGCCGTCTGATTAGCCTGACCCCTCCAGACTGATATAAGCCTTATTAACCCCCCATCCTATCTCTGTAAACTACCGTACACTAATGTGCAACAGTTCAATTGCCTTTCTTTTCCTTATTTCAGACTAATACTGTCAATTACATGGTCCCGATCCAGGGATATTCATTTATGGGATGGAAATTGGCCTGCCAGACATGGGTGGTAGTATTCAGTCCAGATTAGTGGAAATAAATGCTTACTAGCCAGAATCTGAATGTCGGCTAATGGAAAGCATACAAAGATGATAGTCAGAGAGAGATTTGACAGGTGAGGTTTTATTGCTCATAGATTTACAGCCTTATCTAACTATTGCTGCATGTGTTGTAATACATTTTAAAGAAACAAAGTGGAAATTTGATATTTATGTGTTGCTCAAGATTACCTTTGCAATGTGTTGGTTTAGGGAAACTAGGTCCCATTCTGCCAAACTTCCCTAACTAATCTGACCATTATTTACTGTAGCTCCTCTTACCCATAGTGGAAAGATGGGTAAATAAAATCTGTAAAAAATAGTCTTGATTTGAGGCACACAAGATATAACTCTATTCTAGGTTTTGAATGTCTATTGAATGTCCAGTGTAGAGGCCATATAATATTTTATGTTATATTATTTCTCTGTTTTTTGTATTCTATTTTCCAGTGATGAGTAACCTGAATTACTATTTCTGTTGTTGATTGGTTTCCTCTCGCATGGGTATGTTGTTTGATACATGGGGCTTGTGTGCTCCACTGGCTGGCCCTGGCTGTGTGGATATGGGCATTCAGGTGGCGCAGAGCACGGAGCAACACCTTTTTTGACCGTAATCTATGTAGTTCATGTAAATAGTAAAATAAAACATTTCATATTTTTATTTTTGCCTAGTTTTATTATATTTTAAGACACAAGAACAAAAGGCCTATGCTCTGCTGCCCACGGTAGGATATTAGATCCTATATTAGTCAAAAAAGACGCTCCCTTTTGGAAGATGGAGAAGCTATGGAATCTGCTGCTGTCACTGTGGTCTTACTAGCAAGGAGCCAGTGCTGACATTGTGGTCTGCTAACGAGAAGCCAGCAAGCATTGGACAACAAACGGGTTGGTGCTGGATCTGGATGTGCACGGGAGATAAAGTAAGGTCAATATTGATGTTAATTGTACTACTTGAAGTAAGAAGACGTTTCTCCAAAGAAAGCTAATAAGTGACTGTGCTAGCTAGCCTAACGGAATGCTACCGGAGCTAACGATTGCTAGCTAAAATTGACCTAGCTATGCTATGCCATCTGTTTCAAAGCTAAAGACATACAGCATGCAGATGATAACTAGCTATCCCCCGAAGTGCGTGTTTAATTAAAAAGCATCATTGAAGTTGTGAAACTCCAGCATTAGGCTACTGTTTAATTTACCGGAATGGGGGAAGAAACGAAAATGGCAAAGGCTAGTTCTAAGAGGGTATCTAAGCTAACTGCTAAAACTCAAGAGGCAAAGCTGGACCAGCTAATAGGAGCTAGAAAAGCAAAGTATGGGTTTCTCAGGAAGAAGATGCAGGAAATGGAAAATTTAATGGAGGATAATGCCAACGCTGCTGCAGTTTCTGAGAGATTAGCTAGTGAATTTGCACAATTGTACATGGAGTTCTGTGACATGAATGAAGCTGTTAAGACATACATGTCTGAGGTAGATATGGTTCAAGATCAAATACAGTGGTATGAACCAAAGACAAAAGAACTACAGAAGTTTGTGGAAATGGTTGAGATTTGGGTGAATGAAGCCAAGAATCAGTCAAATATGGCAAGATGGTTTGACATTGATGTAAATTCCAAAGATAGTGTTTCAATGGCTGGATTCATGCGCTCACCGAGTGTTCATCCTGTGAGCCAACCTGCTTCGGTGGTGTCCTCCACCGCCTCCTCAGCTAAGCTTAAGGTTGCACTTGAGCGTGCTGCATTGTTTGAATGAGCTAGTTCTCTGAAAAGGAAACAGGAATTAGAAAGAGAAGAAGCACAGCTTAAAGCTAAGAAAGAAGCGTTTGAGTTGGAAAGTGCTGTTCCTGCTGCAGATGCTCAGTTTCAGGTGCTCGATTTGCATGACCCTGCTCACCAGCAACCCATACAGGAGGCAGGTGATGGAATGAATGCCTACTTGGTTGCTGCCAAGGCCCATGACAGTAGTAATCTTCGAGATCGTAACTGGCGACCTACACATCAAGAGTCCGCTCAACCGAGAAGATGAAGCAGTCACCAGAGAACAAGAATGCAAGATAATGTAATAGAAAACATCATACCTTCCCCATCCATACCAATTGAAGGTAAGCAACCCGTCAGGAAGGAACAGAGCTGCAAATATCGATGACTTGCTCGACATTATGCGTCACCAGAACAACATCACCAAACTGTTGGTAAAGCAACAGAAGATGTCCACTCTTCCATCACTCCAGGTCCCAGTCTTCAGTGGTGACCCATTCGAGTTTGTGTTCTTTATGAAGGCCTTCTAACATGGAATTGAGGACAGAACTGCAAGCAACAAGGACCTGCTGTATTTTCTAGAGCAATACACCAATGGCGAACCTAAGGTGCTTGTACGGAGCTGCCAGCATGTGCGTCCTGATCTGGGCTGAGGCAAAGAAGCTCTTGCACGATCACTTCAGCAACAAGTATACAATTGCCTCTGCTTATGTGGAGAAGGCTTTGAATTGGCCAACAATCAAGTCTGAACATGCTGAATCCCTCTCTGCATTTTCAGTCTTCCTCACTGGATGCTACAGCACTGTAGAAAGCGTGGAGTACAAGGAAGAAATGGATAGCCCCACCAACATGCTGCCATCATTGCAAAACTTCCTTTTAAGTTGAGAGAAAGATGGAGGGGCTACGCCTGTGAGTTCCAAGACAGGACAGGCAGAAGAGTGCACTTCAAAGAATTAGTCACCTTTGTAGACAAGCAGGCTAAGGTGTCTACTCATCCTTTGTTCAGAGACATCCTAGAGCCAGCAAGAGACAACAACATCAGAGCTTTGTGCGCAACAGGAGGATTCAAGGTGACCAAATGGATATGCAATAGCCGAGTGGTGCTCGCTTCTGTGCCTGAAGAGGACCAGTCCAATGAGGTCAAAGACTTGGATTTGGATTTGGATTTGTCCAGTGGTGAGTGGAGTCTGATGGGCTGAAGTTCAGAGTCATCATTCAGAACAAGCCACTGACTAGAAGAGGAGTACTCTCAATGGTTAGCTCCATCTACGACCCGCTGGGTTTTTTGACCCCGCTCATCCTCCCAGTGAAGCAAATTCGGCAAGAATTGTGCCGAACCAAGCTTGGATGGGATGACAACAGGCCTGATGCATTGGCACAGCAGTGGGACAGGTGGGTGGCAAACTTACACCAGCTGGTGGACTTTCAGGTGGAAAGATGCTTCAAGCCAGCTAGCTTTGGAAGAACCGTTTCGGCTCAGCTTCACCATTTTGCTGATGCCAGTGAACAAGGTTATGGAACAGTAACCTATTTGCTCTCAAGAAACAACCAACACAAGTGCACAGCGCTTTCGTATTGGGAAAGGCGAGAGTGGCACCCTTGAAGACCGTCACCATACTGAGACTGGAACTCACTGCTGCTACCATGGCAACGCGGATGGACAAGAGGATGAAAGCAGAATTAGAGCTAGATCTTGAAGAGTCTGTGTTTTGGACAGACAGCACAACAGTTCTCAAGTACACACAGAACGAGTCAACAAGGTTTCGTGCGTTTGTTGCAAATCAGGTGGCTGCCATCAGAGAGCAGTCAGACGTTTCACAGTGGAGATACGTGAATATCTTCATCAACCCTGCAGATCACGCTTCCAGGGATATTGTGATTGAGGCATTCCTGAAGTCCGAGATATGAATAAAGGGGCCGGACTTCCTCACAAAGCCCAAAGCCACGTGGCCTGCCATCCCACATGGTACATATCAACCCATTGTCAATGATCCTGAGGTCAAGGAAGCTGCAGTTTTTGTAGTGAATGCTGAAGAGACGGATACTGTTACCTCACGGTTGTTTTGTCACTACTCAGACTGGTATTGGCTCAAAAGAACAGTGGCATGGATGCTCAAGCTGAGAAACATGCTCAAGGCCTTTGCTCAGAAGCGAAAGGTTCTGAACCTGGATGAAACCTGCTCTGCTACACTGGAGAAGAAAATGATAGAATTCAAGAAGTCATTCAGTGTCAATCTGCTCTCACAGACTGACATTGCTGAAGCAGAGATGGGGATTGTTTATACTTGCCAAAGACAGACATTCTCCTGTGAAGTGGACGCGCTGCAACAAGAGAAGCTGGTTTCAAGGACTAGCCCACTTTTCAAGCTGTCCCAGTGCTGCAAGGCAGCATCCTGAGAGTAGGTGGAAGGTTGAATAAATCTGCCATGCCATAGGAGTCAAAACATCCGCCCATCCTCTCAAAAGCCATGCACATTATATTGTTGATCCTGAGATCCATTCATGAGGAGCTGGGACACAGTGGCCGGAACAACATGTTGTTGAAGCTGAGGCAAAGGTACTGGATACCGAAAGCGCACACAGCCATCAGGAAGATACTGTCACACTGTGTAGTCTGCAGGTGACAGCACGGAGCAGCTGGTCACTAAGTTATGGCTGATCTTCCAAAGGACAGAGTTTTGCCAGACGAGCCACCGTTAACAAACGTGGGTGTGGATTATTTCAACCCATTTGATGTCAAAAGAGGCAGGACAAGCATCAAGAGGTACGGCATCCTATTCACTTACCTGGCAGTGAGAGCAGTCCATCTTGAAGTGGCTAGCTCATTGGACACAGACTCATGCATTCATGCTGTGCGGAGATTCATCGCAAGAGGAGGACAGGTTTGCGTGATGCCTTCCAACAACAGCACCAATTTTATTGGTGCAGAGCACGAGTTGAGGCAAGCTGTGCAGAGTCTGGATCATGGAAAGATCGAAAATGAGGCAATGGAAAGGAACATCAAGTGGATTTTCAATCCCCCTACTGCGTCTCATCACGGTGGAGTTTGGGAACGCCAGATCAGGTCCGTAAGAAAGGTCCTCAACTTAACAGTGAGTGATTCTGGACGAGGAGAGTTTGCAGACACTCCTGTGCAACGTTGAAGCCATCATCAATAGCCGTCCCATCACCAGGGTCTCCAACGATCCCAATGACCTGGAGGCTCTAACTCCGAATCACCTGCTGTTGCTCAAGACCAAGCCATCCCTGCCACCCAGTGTATTCAACAGGAATGACATCTACTCCAGACGACAATGGAAAAAAGTCCAGTATATGGCAGACTTGTTTTGGAAATGCTGGACAAAGGAGTACCTGCCGACCTGCAGCAGAGACAATTGTTCTCGTCGTTGATGACTCTACACCAAGGTGTTCCTGGGTCATGGGACGAGTGACTCAAACAATTGAGGACAGTTTGGGAAGAGTTCGACAGGTGCAGCTGAAAACCAGCACAAGCGTTCTGCTGAGGCTTATCACCAAGCTCTGCTTGTTGCTTGAAGCTGATGAGTAGTCAGCCCAGAGACCGCGGTAAAGGCTGATTTCCAACGGGGTCATGTGCTAGTAACCTCTGCCCTACAACGCTTTTTGTTTTGGTTTTCTTTCCAGGTTTGTGTTCGAGACTAGAAAAAGGAAGCCTTTGAAATAATAATGGAAAAGAGTTCCAGATATACAGTTATTGTTGCTGTCTTGTACGGTAATGTATTGATATGTACAGTAGCTTTGGTAAGTTCTAACTATAAGCTTTGATTAGTATTGTATTTGAGGTAATTGTTTGTTGCTCACAAGACAATTAGGGGCCGGAATGTAGAGGCCATATCATATTTTATGTTATTATTCAATTATTTCTCAGTTGTTTGTATTCTATCTTCCAGTGATGAGTAACCTGAATTACTATTTCTGTTGTTGATTGGTTTCCTCTCACGTGGGTATCTTGTTTGATACATGGGGTTTCTCTGCTCCACTGGCTGGCCCTCGCTGTGTGAATATGGGCACTCAGGTGGAGCGTGGGCAGTTGCGTGGCGTGGAGCACGGAGCAACACCTTTTTTGACTGTAGTCTATGTAGTTCATGTAAATAGTAAAATACAACGTTTCATATTTTTACTTTTGCCTAGTTTTATTATATTTTAAGACACAAGAACAAAAGGCCTACGCTCTGCCGCCCACGGTAGGATATTAGATCCTATAGGTGGTATGACATATTTGATATTAATGGAAACCTTGGAATTGCTGCTTTCATTTAGAATTGAGCACTTTTTTCACATTGAGAAAAGGCTATGTGTAAGGGCTAGTGTTTATAGGGTTTAACAGATACTGATACCACCAGGGCACTGCTGTGCATCACTCCAAGCTGCTCTTTTGTTTCCTCTGTGCATTCCAGAAATACATCCTTGCACCCAAAGGACCCCTTGCTAAGTGACTTTTTTTCCTGTTGACCACAAAGCTATCAATATGTCTGCCTCTTGACACTGTCCTATCTCTCTCTGGACACCGAGGCCGGACTCTGAATGCTGACTGCTGCTCGCTGCACGTCTCTCCTGGACCTGCTCCAGGACACTCTCTATTGTAATACAGTTATTTTTAGACAAGCCAACGCAAATAAATATTTATAGTTGTTTACAGGTCAAGGGTCTGAATGAACCGCAGGGTGGACGGCACTGAATAAACTACGTAAGCATGAATGTGGGCTTAATAAAGCAGGACTGAAATAAACTGGCAGGTTTTGAACTCTGATCTTTTGGGCGTGGATCCTAAGTTGCTGATACCACAAGGCAGAAAACAGAAAATATATACATAAGAATTATAGATTATGTACCAGAATTATCAATACTAATACTGTTTAAGCATCAAAATAGCTTCAGTAGTTGGCCAGGATGTGCAAAAGAGCTGCCTGATATCTTATGAGGTAAATCCAACACATTTATTTGCCATGTAGTTGTCAGATTTTGAAATCAGCTTTCCTACTTTCCCTGAAATCTGCGTTGGTGTTGATCACTTTTAGATTCAGCTTTGGTCTAAATAGAGATTTGGAAATTACAGGAAATTACTTCACTTGTCACCCCACTCTACTCCCTATTACATTTCCATACATTTGGCCTTTTAATTGAAAGGAATTGGAATTGCCAAGACAAAGCGTTGGTTTGGGCGGTGAAGGAGTAGTACAAGAAGGAGGGAAAATTAAGGGTTCAAGGAAATGAAGAAATGCTGAAGAAGCCAGAGTAGTGATTGAATGGTAACATTTTCCTGTGGTTTCCTCCTTACCAGAATTTGGAGAGAATTTGGGGGAATATTGTGTTTCTGTCTTTGTTCGTCTAGCATAACTTTCAGTCTAAATATAGGTTATATAAGACAGGTTCAGGCCACACGCACACGCACACACACACACACACACACACACAAAATATGTGAATCACAAGGCCGTGTTCTTTTAGTTGATGCTACTGTTTGTGAGATTTCATTAAGCCTGTCAGTTGGTTTTTCTACCATGCAAAATAATTCAAATATAAAATACTTGACTTCAAAATGCTCTCATAACATAACCATAGCAGTGACATAACCACTCTATTGAGGTTTATTTATTTTTTATTATTGTAGTTGTTTGAAAGCAATAAACCTCGGTTTGGCAGGAAAAGAAATTTGGCAAGAAAACTTAATTGTAATAAAACGCCTGAGGGTGTGCTCGAAGCTACACTGTGTTCTTTTCAACTTTAAACACAGGTCCATGTCTGTATACAAAGTACAGAGCAGAATGGTTTATAAAGCTGATTCATGCAAATGCAATGAAAATAGGAAAGGTGAAAGTGTAAAAGATTGTGAAAGATTGAAAGATTCGCCACTAGATGAACCTCCTGCAATCTGTCCTGATTTATTTTGTATTCATTGTTCAAAATATTGCATTCAGTGCATGAAAGCAGTGAGAGAACACATGGAGTACAAAGAAGTTGATTTTTGATTTATGACAGTGAGGGTGTACACCTCCATCTCTGGAACCACATGTACCCCTAATGGCTCAGGATCAAATTTTGCCAGAACATTTTATCCTGTGCCGCTCTCAACTTTCAGACTGTCTCAATAACTATTTACCATGGATGTTAAACGGCTCTGCTTCTGTAAAACAATTTGCCATCTCTATTTTCGTCATGTACGCTAGACAGCCCAAACACTGGCACACTTTAACCTTCCCACCGACCACCTGACCGACCGCCAAGACCACACAAACAACCCAGCTACTCTTGTCATCATCCTTCATCAGCATCTTGATTGTTGAGGAGGACGGATCAGAGGGAACGTCCATATACATCCAGCGGCCTTTGCTGTGACAGCAAGGGTTTATGGGATAGCACTGTGTGAGCCCCACCCGCTCCACCTTGACCCCTCCCACCACCACCACCGCCATTATCCTGCCCCAGGCTCTCCGGCTTGACCTCGTCATCCCAGGGCCTCTGGCCTCGCCTCTGACGGCTGAGTTATTACCATAATTACCCAGGAGGCATTGCAGGGAGCGGCCACATGGCAGAGGCCGTCCATGTTTAACAGAATATTTGGGTGTTTTATCGGCCTTAACTCAGCCCCTGGGGCAGGCAAGAGGAGGCCTCGATGATAAGAAAACCACTCATGTGGGAAATGAAATGAGTACCATATCCCAGACGGAACCAAGAAGGGGATGAAATATACTGTTAATCCAGCAGTGGCCGGTGCATATATGTCATATATTCTCCCTGACAAGGTGTAAATATGCTCATATATTGAGGTGGTGTCAAACAGGAGGACTTGGGTGTGGATGACTACTATCAAAGAATAAAGCTGGTTAACTTTATATAATGGAAAAAGACTTGCAGTGGATTGTTTTATGTCAACATAAAATGAATCATATTGTGTGGAATATATACAGATTAAACAAATGAAACTCTTTTTTTACCTTTCTATCTTTAACTCCTTGTATCCAACACAATCGACTTGTTCCTTATTCACAAATTGAAGAAAATAATTACTTTCCTCAATCACAGTGCTGTCACAATTGCAATAACAACACATTTTGGAGAGCAGGTCAAAGTTTTGGTCTTCAAAACCACTTTTACTTTAACACATTTTTAAGCTTTATGCTTTTAACGAGAGCTCGTCATAATCCATGTCTACACTGTCATGTCTAACAAGCCAGGAGGCCATGCATATTCATACAGTAAGAGTGAAAAGCCCATCCTGCCATACACACAGGGGTCATGGGCCTCGGGCCAACAAGGCCTTAACGCATGGGGGGGGTAGAAAAGAGACAGAGGGAGTTTGAGATGAAGAGACCTTCTCCATTGCCACTTGTATTTACACCTAAAAGCTTGGTCAGACCAGCACACACACATGCACGCTCACCCACACACACACACACACACACACAGACAGGTCAACACATTAGCATTCCAACACATACAGTATACAGACTGTCCCGGTTCTATATACCTACCCATCAAACATGTCCAAGATGGCACTTAGCCGTGTGTGCCCGTGTCTTATTATGCAGACCCATCTGTGTGGGTACAAAGGTCATGGCCGGGCCTGGCAGGGGCTACAGGTGAGCAGATGAGAACAGTAGGGACTCGGTTTAATTTAGCTAAGCGCTACAGGATGCGGTGCGCCCCTGTACCTGGGAAGGACAAGTTGAACTTTTCACACTGCGCCTCAGACTCATCATTTCAATGGGCGGAAAGTAAAGGAAAAATGAGTAATCGAGTCAGAGAAAAAAATGCTTTTGACATGGTTGTGGTTGAGATGGTTTTTATTTTGTGTGCGAGAGTCATTCAAACAGAGACAGCCTTGCACATAAACACACAGACCTCTCTCACTATGTTTCTGTATCTACCTCTCTCCTTTCTCTCTGTCTAATAGAAGAGAGGGAACCGAAATCTCTCTCTCGCTCTCCCCCTCGGACACACATCTACACACACAATACACACAGACATATTGAGAGGAGACGACTGTGTCAGTGGTCTAAGCAGCGTGTGTAATGGTGTGAGGATGTGAGGGAGAAAATCCCTCCTCTGGCATGGACCAGCTTCCTGTCTAGACTCTGCATGAGGAGGCCAGCACTAACCTGGCCAGCGCTGTGTGTGTGTGTGTGTGTGTGTGTGTGTGCATACTTACACATTACCATTGTGTTTATACATATACTACTAATGTATGTGTGAGCATAAACTCATATGTGTGTTTGTGTGTGTCCGGTGTTTAGATTTGGAACATTTCCAGTAAAGCTCCTTTTTGTTTTCTCCTTTATTTTGACACTTTCTCTGCCATGCCTGCCAATGCTGCTATGATTCCAAAAGCCAATTCCCTCATTATCCCAATGCACTCTGACTCCACTTGCAGCACTTACGGGAATGGTGGTGGGGGCGCCTGGAAACCCGCCTGATTTTTCTGGAATTCCATATAAAGAGCAGAGATGAGCTACAAAAGACTGATGGTACAAGCTACCATGTTTTCCACTTCTGGCCACCCAATAAAACAGTTGTGCTCAATAACAGTAAAATGTGGCTATATTTAACAACGTTTAACATTTCAGCTCAATCAGCATAGAATACGTGGATTTAATAGCAACAATGAAAATGAAGAAAATTAGGTTGGTGCAAAGCATCCGCCATGGCAAAACACAAAGTGAGCTGCATCATAACCGGCAGCACTGACAGTCTTCCCATCAATCATTCACACAAACACCTGACATTAATAATCATAACAAACATCACTGAGCACAGCAGCTTTTTTCCCTTCTCACTCACCCTGATTGAGTGATAATCAAAATATTCTCAGTGCGTTTATCCCTAGCTTTGACAGTATTTGTCTGGAGTGTGAATCAACATCGTGGACATCACTGTTTCATATTCATGCAGGTGCCCAATGACACCTTGTCCTCTGCTTTCCAAAAGGCCCTAACTCAGCAGATCCCCACCCCTTTGGACCCATATGTAAAGTGAACAGCCTTCACCCCTGTGACATCAGACCGCCACAATATGCCATCTTATGGGACCAAGACGTCACAGAGGCCTGCCAGAGACTGCAGCCAAAAAGCCAAGAACAAGTGGCGAAGGTGAAAAAATAAAAATAAATGCAAATTTTTGTGGTGCAAAGCACTTTTCTTAAATTGATTTGTCAATCATGGTAAACTTGAAGTTTAAAGCTACACTACGCATGGTTTTAATATAAAAACACCCATCTTATCAGCCTAAATCACAAAGTGGGGCTGCAAAAGAGAAGAGCGTCCCACCCCAACTACTTGAGATGCCATACATTTGCCCTATTTGCCCAAATGAGTGCGCTGTGTGTAGTTTACTGACATCACATTGCATGATTTCTCGGTATTTAAGTTCACATTTCAAAACAGTTGCCTCTTGCTGCCATTTGGAGTCGCCAACGTGCAAAGTTGCCCAGTGCAGCTTTAAATGGTATCCAATATGCAGAAGATAAGCCGTTGTCTGTACAGGTTTTCATCACGTAATGTTTTTTTTAGCATGGTTCCTAATAAGTGGAAGTCGGTAGCAAGATACAGACATAAATCTGACATGGTGTAATGATATTGACATGACACACGAGCCCCTGCTGACTCAATCCTCAGCGTTCCACGTGATCTCACTTTAAGTCATCGTCTAGTCTGTGCGGTATTCTTTTCCTATGTACATGTATAAAAATTGATGGCTAACACAGATGGTGGACAAATCACATGAGTCATTTGAGTTGTATAGCTATGACATACACATCATTGTCTCCATTGGTGTGGGTTTTAGGGGTCTCCTGTTAGCATTCCTACCCAACTGACTCCCAAGTATGACTCATAGGCTTGTTACCCCCAGACGGAGCAGACTTAACTGTGTTGGCTTGTCAGTGTGCAGTAGTAGGCAATTTTGGCAGGACGCTGCTGAGTATTGGGGCTTGTGTGACTCAGTCCTAACACTGACTGCCACTCTCTGTGTGTGTGTGTGCGTGTTTGTGTGTGTGTGTGTGTATGTGTGATCATATTCTGGAGTCTTCTATAGTCTTCTATACGGAACCATGATAAATACAATTACATTGTGTGGTGTAAACAGAAGCGTCATCAATACCCACATTGCTAGAAGAGGCTAAGGACTACGGTACTCTCACATGTACAATCAGGGTGTTTGCCAACAACAAAAGAATCTAACCAACTTTCAGATAGTAGTAATAATAGATACATATTACATATCCCTGCATATAGCTACCAGCATGTGTTTTTGTTTTCATCCTCCAGTCTGTGGCTGCATTCCATTTCCATGCGCTGCGCTAGACGGAGAGATTGCCGGAGAATGACTCACTAAAACCTGACCCAGCAGTGAGGTAATCATTGGGAGATGCTTGGAGTAAGAGTGAACTTTGATGATGATGTCTGGGATAATGTATAGGGATCCCCAGACAGTTTGGAGTAGTACAGTGTGTGTGTGTATGTATGGGATGACATAATTTCTGTACACCAGACAAAGCCCCCATGACAGTGACTGTATGGCCTCCTGGTGAAGCCAAAAACCAAAAAACCACTACAGACTGCCACACACACACACACACACACACACACACACACACACACACAACACACACACACACACACACATGCTAGTTGCTAATTTCTAATTGTCCCTTTCACAGTGATGGTGATGATGATGATACTGCTACTACAGGTGATGATAGTGATGCTGATCATTTCAACACATGGGTTGCACCTCTGCTTGGGAAATGATGCTTCCCATGTTTAAACAGAGGCAGACAACTGAGGAAGCCAAATCATTCCATTTATATGAAAACAAAACAACATCACATATTTATATTGGCTGTTGTTGCGAATATGTCATTTGATTGAGGTAAATATGTCAACTGAACGGAATGTTTCACTGAAAATACTTTTTTGACAAATCTAGTTGACTTAAGAGCGTTGTAGATGGTTTGGTCTTTTGAATCTGGCATATTTGTAGACGTATTTGTAGACATTTTTATAACACAATCCTCTGGAGATATTTAAGCTGTTTAGGTTCTCTCTGCCATAGTACCTGTCTCTCCTGCAGCAAAGGGACATGGGACATTGTTTGTTAAGCAGCATCACCTACTGGCTTAATGGAGAACTGCCAACATTACACTAGTAGGCCAAAGGTTGAGACCGTAAAGCACAGGTAATACAAGCAGCCTCTTTCATACGATTAACACAATATACAGACAGGAAAAGAGAAACTGAAAAAGAAGATCGTCCTCTAGTACACTCCACAGTCACACACACTCATCACCATGTGAGCAAACAAGTCACCCTCTCATAAATTCAAGTGAATCAGAAATGCCTTGGTGTCACTGTCACAGTCTGCCCAAGCTCTCCCTTTCAAATATCTCAAATATCTGAGAGGATCTGTGATGCGATGTAACAAAGTGTGCCGCAGGGAGTGTGGGAAAGCTGAGGGATGCCAGGGACCTGGGTGCATAGTTCCACAGGGGGATGAAGGCATCTCATTCCCTGCTTAGTCTTGGGTTATACAAATAGCCCAGACACACATTTTGGGGCCATTTTGGGTTGGGATCAGTCAGCGCAACACAAATCACTGAGCCAAACCTATGAATGAAGACATTCCAGTGAGAACTTGGAAGAACTTTAAAGGAAACCAATTACAGAACAATAAATCTGCCTCCATAAATAGATGTATGCACTAGGGAGCTACATTACATTGGCAGTTACCCTGGGCAATGAGCAGCTGTTGCAAAGTCATTTTCTTACAAGTGTGATTAAAAAAAGTGGGAAAAAAATCTTGGCATACGTTGAACACTCAATTGAGAATCAATTGAAGTCAAAAGTACTGTACAACCTGAACAGTGCACAGGTCCTTTGATGTTGAGAAATCAATCACATCTTGTTTTTCCCAGATAACGTCTGACTTAAAGGAGGGGAAAAACACGAACAACACTTTGCATGAGTGTGAGAAAGACAGAAAGAAGCAGAGAGCATGAGATAGGTGCATGAAACATTTTCAATCTCATTTAAAGTATCACTGCGAGGTGATGAGGAAGCGACCTTGATAGTTCTGACTCAATGTGTAAAAGTATACTCTGCACATATTGCTGCTGAAGAGACATGCATTGGCAATCATTTACAACTCAAGTAACACTGGAGAAAGAAATCCATTTCTACAGGCACCTGGATACATGATTCGACGGCAAACAAACATTTACCAAATTTGGACATTCTACGAAAGCTTTTTTGCTATGCATACTGGTGGGCAAAAGAAACATAGTGAAATACCAGACCCTATGTTTGGATATTGAGATTCCAGTGGCTGAGTGAGCTTTGACCTAAAAGAGGTCTGAGAAATGTAACCGGCCAGTGCATACATTCTATGAATAGAGATGAAAAAGCCATTAAAAGAAAAAAAGACGTTCAAAAGGATGAAATAAATTAAAGACCTGCAAATAAACCATTCAGACATAATGCCAGAAAAATGTGTTTTATGTGAATCATGGGTTGTAGAGGGCGTGGGAAACCTGGCTGGACAGAGAAGGAAGATGGGCAATTTGAAAACGAGTGCAATAATGTCGCCAGAATTTGAAGTTTGGGGGGATTTTAACTTGAGATCAGCTTCTAACGTCAGGGTTCACCCTGTCCCTGCTACCTGTATTGTGTGGGAGTACAAGAGAAAACAAATGACCAGGCTTTAAATTATTTTGTCAGAAATTATCTTTGTGGAACATTTAAGCACCAAACCTGTAAACCGTTTTGAGAGGAAATGTCATCTTAGAATATTCAATCAATGTCCTCTTAGGTGCTTTTTTATACTGTCATATATATATATTTTATACTAAGTCATGTTTAAGACACTCTTTGGAGATAAAACTCAACCCAGTTAATGATGCATACACTTGATATTAGGTGTTTTAATTCAAAGGCCAATAGTCCTAAATCCTGATTTGATTGTTGTGTTAGTGTACATTTAGCTCTGAACAGCTGTTTTTGCTTGAATCCACCCATGGGAGGGATTAGCAACAAATTTATTGGAAAGGGAAAGTTGAGCTTCTGGCTTTCAGCCTTGATACTCATTTTAACAGCAGTAAACAAAAAGCCTCAAAACGTTTCAGAGCAAATGTGCAATTCAGTATGAGAAGATTGTAACAGGAATTTCGGAAGAGGGGAAAAAGGGAGACTTTGTTCAGTTTAAGGGTTGTGTCAGATGAAGTGTGCAATTACAATGACGACAATTTACCACTAGGAGGTGTACGACCCGCCACATTGTAACATACTATAGGGATAAACATTAAATGCAATCTCAGCAAGATTATAGTAAATCCTACGCTTGGTCTAAGCAAGGAAAATAAATAGCCCACAAAAACCAACTGTCTTTATTTCACGAGGGCTCTTAAACAAATCTTAAAACTTTCCAACTTCATGTACACATGCTCAGGGAATTAATGTGGTTAGAAAATAAAACAGTAGCCTATTAGATATATTATTTACAGCTGTTACGCTACACTGGATGCCTGGTGCATGAGTGGTGCACTGCATCAAAGACTGTCGAATTATGATTCGGGCTGTTTGGGATGCCTTGCGGTCCCTCCTCCATCAAACGTCAGAAACTAGTGGTATAAAACACATGTGAGGCCATACCGACTGCTCATAGTCGCATATAGCTCGTTAACGTGACAGCCTGCAGTCTGGTTCAGTATAGTGCTCTTAGAGACAAAGTGGCAGCATTTGTTAATGAGAAAGAAAAGGAAAAAAATCGGCCAAGTTGTGGGGCGACCTAAATCTATTGGACTGAACACAAGAATGCAAAAGAAAAGTGTCTGTAGGCGTACATCAAATTCTGCATGGATATTTATGCATGATCAATTTTGTATATGTGGTGGAGTTTCTGTCGTGCTGGACTTTACATTGAATAATGTCTAATGGGCGAACACATAGCTGGATTTCTCCTGATAATAAACAAGAAGAGGGATTGACACGAGAAAGCGAATTAACGGCACCAGGCCTCAATAGTTTGATTTCAAGGCTAATTCGCACTGACCTGGACGATCCTCGCCTGTGAGTCTGCCCATTCAACTCCCGACCAAACCAAATGCAGAGTGAAAGATGCATCTGGGTAAGGCTTTTCTGTTTGTCCTCCTCCTCAACTGCGCGACTTTGAGCTCATCCCTGTCAACTTGTGCCACCGTGGATATTGACCACGTGAAAAGGAAGAGGGTCGAGGCGATACGAGGGCAGATTATGAGCAAACTCCGGCTGACGAGTCCGCCGCACTCCCTCGGACCAAGTCAAATCCCCTATCAGATTCAAGCCTTGTATAACAGCACCAGGGAGCTACTGGAGGAGCTGGGGAGGGACCGGCAGCAAAGTTGCGGCCAGGACAACACAGAGACAGAGTACTATGCCAAAGAGATATACAAATTCAACATGGTTTACGGACCGCCAGAAAACAGTAAGTAGTAAAATTCCTCACGCTCATACTTTTCCATCATTGTTTTCGTTTAGGCAATTAACGCGTTGGTGCGCTGCGTAATTACGCACGAAACCAAGTAGAGAGTGCGCCAAAAACGCGTCATTCTCAAAAACTACACCCAGGTTCCTATATCCATGTCAAATACTTTGTATTATAGAGAATTTGAGCCAACTCCCAGCTTCACTGAGTTCTGAATTTTGGTCTGCTGCACAATAAAGATTTCTCTGATCGACATATTCGTGAACCAATGCTTATTCTCTGACCGAACTAAGGCTGCCTGCAAAGTGTTTTGTTTTTAGGGGTTTGTTCAACTGAAAGGTTCACTTCAATAGGCCTTCTATCCACTTGGAGGATGAGCTTGGTGACTGTACAGCTCACTAACCTGTTTTAATCCTGCACCAGTGTTCCAGGAAAGTGACTCTATGCTCCTACTCCTCCCTCCACTTTTCCTCCTCCTTTTTTTCCTCCATGGATCCTGTCCCTCTCCCCAGATGTTCCCATTTCCGTTCCAGTAAGGCCCAAATGAGAGGGACATCTGCCCGGGCGGATGGGGATGCCTTTAAGAGAAGCAATAGGAAAAGTTAACGGAGGTGGACAGGAAAGGTTAGCAGATGGAAGGACCTCCCCATTAGCCTGGCTGGAGAGCTCCTCTCTCTCTCCTGGCTTCTGTCTGCCTAAGAGGGAGTATTTGGTCAGGGCTTACCCCCACCTCCCAGTTGGTATGGTGCTAAAAGTGCACTGCCTGTCTTGGCCGATGAATTACCCACATGGGTGGCTGATTAGCATTACAACACTCACTGCTCAGGTTTAGCATTCTTACATTGAGTGTGTTGATTTCACATTCCCCTGATAAGTGATGGATTGCCACTAGGTAGGTGACATTAGGTAACAGTAATGTTTTGTTCACTGTTAAGTTCAGTGCTTGGTCTAGTGTGGCTCTCTGGGATAAAATGTAGAGAAATATCTTCATAATGTGATGTACTTATTTTGACATGTGTAATATTTGATAGTCCTGTATTTACCAAATCATTAGCGCTACTGTTTCCTCAATAGAATCAAACAAGCGCTGAAAGGGTTTTTGAAAACCTATCCTGATGAACACGTGTCAGTACTTTAAGGAAGTTCATACAATATGTGGTCCAGCTGAGTGAGTATTTCAGAGAAGTAGAATAGGATAAATGTTATGTGTGAACTAGAGAAAGGGGCTTATGGTCCAGAGCCAAGCCAAGACCATTGCATCACAGTCCCTTTGAAATCAACAGGTGTTTCTCAAAAGACCTATTCTCCCTCAGCAACATTCTGTTTTGAATCTCACAAAGTGGTTTTGGCAATAACACCATACAGTAGGTGCCTCAAGATGGTGTGGTGGTTCAGAGCTACAAATGGCTAAAATGTGCTCATGATCTCATACTTGGCAACACACATTTTGTCAATAGCCTGTCTATCCACGTGTATGTGCATATCCTGCTCACTGAGACTGGTTAATGGGTTTTGCATACACTGCAGCAGGCAAGATGAATAGTTTTCAGATTCACTATGCTGAGCCCACTTTCTTTGGTCTGTCTGGACTGACTACTCATTTCTTTGCAGCATCAGCTAATAAAAAGACAGTGGTAGACTTTTCATTGCTCCCGTGGCAAATTAATACACTATTTTTTAAAGATATATTCCGGAAATTATTTGACCAACTACGTTTTGTGTATATTCATAAACATATTTTCAGTTTGACTTGCAGATGGGAAATAATAGTTTTTTGGTTAATTACTGTTTTACTGCAGTACAAAGACTTAATGTAAAAAGAAGACCAAGAAACCGTTGAATTACATGTAAAACTCATGTTTAGCTGTCACATACTTTCCACCTGCTAGGCAACAGCCCCAAAGGCTGCCAATGTGGCCTATGCAGAAGTCATGTAACTGGATGCCAGGAAACTGCACACAGCATGCTTATGTTTACCAACACAGCAGTGAGTGATTGCTTTATACCAAAGAATACCAAAGAGTTGAGAGAGGCAAAAGATCTAACGTTGGTGAGTCTAGTTGGAGGACTCCTTGCTGCTGATTAGAGCCAGTTTGTATTTCACTCTTAAGTTTCATTTTGTCGCTTCCTGTTGGTGGAGAAGTGCACATACCTGGCACCAAAATTTCATATGGGCAAATAGGGAGAATCTACAGGGTTTCAACACTCATGGAACACTCTTCTTTCAGTCCTGATATCAAAGTTCAAACAACAAAGCAACAGTAAATATGTTGTGTGCCACATATGATGCACTCCCCTTCTGGGCCAATCAGTTACAAATGTGTCTATTTTGACCTTTTGACCTTGAATTAAAGTTCACGAGTTTGGTGTTTACTGCCAATCTGTAAAGCCATGACATGACAAAATGATGAACCTGAACTATGATGTCCTTGGAGGAAATACTTGACTTGATCTTTAACAGTTTGGGAACATTTAACTTAGGTTGTTCTTTGCCAAGTGGCCCAAAAAATATACACCTTACTCTTTCAACATAGTTAAAAGACTTTTCCACCTCTCTCGAGTACTCATGAGTCACCTTACTCGAGGTGTTGTAGAGGGAGGTGAGAGACTCAGAGGGGCGGCTTCCTGTGTTTGCACAGACAGCATTGCCCATAAGTAGTTGAGGAGAGGAACCGTGGTTCAGATCTGGCAGAAACAGTGACAGTGGTTATGAAGACACAGCCACCCCAGGGTGTTGCCATTTTGGTATAACAGGTCCAGAAGGCTGGCTTTGTGGAATCAATTTTTGACTTGAAGCCAGTGACATCACTGTCTTTCCTCAGTTAATGTGGGCAAACATACATTTGCTTTTGACAGCTCTGCTGAAAAGTGCTCGGTAAACTGTTGACCTTTGGCAGATCTCAGGCAGCTCTCTGAACCAACACAAATCTTTGACAGGTGCAAATGAAGCAGAAAGCTGCAGGAAGAAAGGCAAATTGCTGTATTGAGAGGCTGGACACCTTCAACCATTCAAAAGGTTTCCTTTTATAGAATAGTACGCATACAGTATCCGGCACACACCAATGACTTATGTTGAGTTGTGGGGAAGTCAACATGGTCAGAGGGGCTTTCGACTGGGTCCAAGAAGTGGTCACTGGGACTGAGGATAGCAGGGTTTTTGATATGTAGATGCCAAGGAGGTGAAGTTATACTAGGCTGAACAATGATGCTGTTTCACTTATAACACATTCACATATCCCTCCGATTTAGCCAAAATGTGTTAGAGAACAACTGAGGAAACTTGATATGGGGCAGGCCACAATATTAATGATTCACTGTGCCACTGTGAGCAGATACATTTAGGGCCAGCCATTCACAGTCATTCATTGTCAACTGCAGGTAGGGGTGCTCAGAGACATAATTTCACTAATTAGTAACCTTCCCAGGTAGAGGGCGTTTTTGTTTTGAGGTAGCAACATATTGTTCTGTTGCAAAGAACATATATTTTTGCATCCCTCATTTCAAAAGGTGAAATGTGTCCTGCAAAATGTGAATGCAATGTGATGTATAGTTAAAAAATGTTACATATTTTTAAATCTTATGAGACATGACTTGTATTTTACTGCAAGCATGAGAACTTGCTATGCCTTTTATATATCGGTGTGAAGGGGATTCAATGGTGAGTGTCTGTGATGATGTTGTCTAGATATGATGTAGCCGTTGAGGTCCCTGCCTCTGGAGCTACCCTGCTGGTAGAGGATCGCATCCTGACAAGAATTTCTAGTTTGTAATGATCCCCTTCCACTGTGGATCTCAGTAAAACATAGTCGGAGCACAACCATGAAAACAATCAACCAAAGAGGACTGTCCACTTTCTGAAAATGAAATTTGTGTTTTATCCTCTCTGTTGTAGACGATCTGCCCTACTGCCCAAAAGGGATCACCTCAAAGGTTTTCCGCTTCAATGTCTCCGCCATGGAAAGGAACTCAACCAACCTGTTCAGAGCGGAGTTTCGTGCTCTGAGGGTTCCAAACTCAGGTGCCAAGAGGAACGAACAGCGGATTGAGCTCTACCAGGTGTGTAAAGGTACCGTTTCCATGTCCTTCTACCAAGTCCAGTGACATCTAGCCAAAGGCAACAAGTGGCTCCAAATGCAAATCTTTCATCTATTGCTCATTAGCCGTAGTCACTGTAGGCAAGAGGACTACTAGATGGGCTGTCAAGAGCAGATCTTAATCTGGTTGCTCATTCCCCAACCACCTCTTTTCAGGCCCTAACTGAGAAAAGGAGCCAATGATAACCAGATTGTGGTTGCAGGCATGCGTAACAGCCAGACCAAAAGCCAAAAAGCTTGACAGGCCTGCAGAATGTTTTCAGAGCCCGGACAGGGGTGCAGCATCAGCGAGGGCAGAGTAAGCCACAGGCAGCCCATGAGAAACCAGATTAAATGTGGCCCCTATTTTGGTTATCCAGTGTCTCCAGACCTCTTTGTCAAACCACATTTGCTACTGAAATAAGCAGGGTTCATTAGACCGTTAATATGGGGCTACAAATTGAGTGATGGGATGATTATACCCATGTCCTACGCTAAAAAATGATTGGCGACTGACACCTGAGCCACAAACTTATTTGATTTGGACCATAACTAGTACTTCCTCTAATGTGTACATTATAATATCAATGTGCAGAAGGCTAAGTTAAAATGTGAGTGGAAAATAAAGGAGTATGTAGAGGTATCCAACTGAGATTTCCTGAGGAATGACCCGCATTTGTTTACATCCTGATTTTCACCCAAATACAGAGTGTGCATTGTTGACCATGGATCTACACATTAAACACGCTTAACTCATAAAACCTTTTTGAAGTCCATTTTAAAAAAAATAATACCCATAATATTTATGTGGCATAACTGTTTTACTTGATAGCATATCATATCATGACAGAATAAGCGACGAAAGACAGAGGGGATGACATGAGAGAAAGGTCATAAGATAGATTTATACCCACAATGTTACAAACAAATGCAAAGTCTATTTGCCATGAATTTACAGGATACCTATTTACATCAGGAAAGGATTGACGTGTATTTGGATTGGATTTGGATGGGTTAGTTAATAATTCAAAATAATGTATGTAATGTACCTTTCTAAAGCTCAAAATAATTTCTGAAAAACAACAAAAAACTCCCACAATGTCCTTGTTTTTCCATACTGGGTGAAATTTTAAGAGTCACCTTTTTGGGTCACATGGGTCACATTTTTGCTACTACATTGTTTCCCTCCCTCACCTGTTTCCCAGGGTAACAGGCTCTGATCAACACAAATGCTTGCAATTGTAAAAGTTGTATGTTCATAGCATACTCACTCGTCCTTGTGCGAGTATTGGAGCATATGATGCACAACTTTCAGTGTCCTTTCTCCATTTGCTCATAGCATAAGATTCATTACAAGTGGTCAAAATTGTTATTGGATAACTTAAACAATGAGGCATGACCTTTCACAAGTAAGTGCCTACTTGGCTTTGAGAAGTTCTTCCAATTACATCTGCTTTGTCACGTTGTCCACTATTTGGTTGAAGGTGTCTGACAACATGAATGACTCACAATTAGCTTGTTATTTCAGTGACAGTTCATTATTGGTTTGCAGATCCTGAGGCCAAATGAACACATTGCGAAACAACGCTACATTGGAGCCAAGAACGTGCTGACCAAAGGCACTCCAGAATGGGTCTCCTTCGACGTAACTGAAACGGTGCGGGAGTGGCTGATGAACAGAGGTGAGACTGAGATCACCGCCTTTCATAAACAATCAGAAGTTATTTCTGGATGCCAGCTCTTGATCCTTTTGAATGTCTGCACTTTGAAGTATAACTGAAACATAACATTTCCCTGTTTGAGGGCAGAGGAAAGGACTGTTTTGTCCTTGAGATTCTTTTTTTGAAAAGCACTAATTCAGAATTCTGTAATTCTGTATTTTCTGTAATTAATCACCAACAGGAACCAATCTGGGTTTGGAAATCAGTGTGCATTGCCCCTGCCACACCTTCAACCCAAATGGTGACATCATTGACAATTTGAACGAGTTGCTAGAGGTTAAATTTAAAGGTGAGATCTTACTTTTTGTTGTATAATTCATGCCAGACATTGGTACTCCTTGATGTGATGACATTTTATTTTAATGGGAGATTGTTCTTGCTATCCCTCCTGTTTGTGTAGATGAAACAGATCATATGAAAATATCATATGGTAAATTTGGTGGATTTTTGCATTACCTGTCTGACTGAGTGTCAGTCAGATTGAATGCAGCATAGAGAGGAAACTAGGAAACCAATCAATAGTTCCTTTAAAAGTACCTTGATCATGTCTTGTCCATGACTATGAAATATGTGGACACCTGACCTCCAGTCTTTTCCAAAGGGGTGGAGGGAGAGTATGAGGAGCACAGTCGCTGGGATCTGGGTCGTTTGAAGAAGCAGAAGGAGCAGTATCTGCCTCACCTCATCCTCATGATGATCCCACCCCACCGCCTGGACACACAGTCCACACGTCGACGCAAGAGAGCACTAGACACAAACTACTGTTTCTCGTAAGGCATAAGTAAAAATTACATTTGGAAATAGCTGCTAGTAGTAGTAGGATCAGTTACTCTTGTGTGACTGTTACTTTTTTCATGGAAGTCATTGGGATAGTTGAGCTAGTTTTTGACTTTCTTGAGTTTTAGATGGACCTA